>OMNN01019054.1:0-11087 GCA_900302755.1 Chromis chromis
GGAAGCCTGGCAAAGGCAATCAGAGACCCAGACTCTTCTGCGCCTTACACACACACACACACACACACACACACACACACACACACACACACACACACACACACACACACACACACACACACACACACACACACACACACACACCTAAAAGTGACACCAAGCGTTTACTTTAGATCTGTATCAGATTTCTAAAAAATCTAATTTATCAAGATGTTTATCAAAGATGTTTGTTATTGTTGATGTTATTTTTGTCCATATCGCTTAGTTGTCCCACTTTATTATTGCAGGTGGACTACAAGGCAGATGAGTGGCTGATGAAGAACATGGACCCTCTGAACGACAATGTGGCCACACTTCTGCATCAGTCAACTGACAAATTTGTGGCTGAACTGTGGAAAGACGGTAATCTGCCACCTACTTATCTCTAAAAGCTTAAATCTGTTGTGGATACTAGAAGGAGTCAATTTTAGTAAGACTGCCTGTAGGATTCATTATGTATGTACTTGTTACTTAACCAGTTAACAAGCACATCAAAGTGTCTGTCATTCAAGCCTACTAACAACAGCTGTGTGCCTTGTTGACCCAGGTCTATACATTTCTAAAAATGAACTTATTAACACCCTCCCCTCCTCCTCTCTTTCTCTGTGTTGTAGAGATTCAGACCATTCAAAGGGCCTCATTCTATGACAATGTCACTAGTCTGGATGAGCCGGCAGGTGAATGACTGGGTCGTGCTGTAGCAGACCTGGGCCAAAATAAAAACTACCATTGTCGGGTTATGAACCCACACTGCTCAGGGTGTTTAGGGAGGCTAAATATTAGCGCTCCCCAAGCAGGTTAACTTCTAAACGTTTGCTTGCATATTTTTGGCTCAGATCTGGCTGTATGTTTCATGCTTCAGCCGATGCTGTCTCTGTCATAGCTATAGTGGCTCCCATTTGCTTCCAGGCTGCATGGCTCCCTTGTCTCAGCCAAAAGCAACAGTGTCTAATTCCTCAATCAGCTGAAGTAGGATATAGTCATTTGCTCCCTTTAGTTGAACCACTGTGCTTCAATTTGTTTCAGTGTTTTTGTTGGTCTTGTGATCTTTGTATGTTCAGTAGCCCTGAAGCAAACACTTAGAATCTAGTGCAGCTTTTTTCGAGTCTTATTCCCCTCAATAATCAACATCCACCAGCATTTGCTGGTGGATGCAAAAGCAGTGGAAGCTTAAATGAAGAATATTTAATAACATTTCCCATTCTTGAGTTTCCCCAAGGGGATGAACAAAGTATTTATCTGTCTATCTCTATTAATTTCCCCCGCTCCTGCAGCCTAGACAGGATCACAGTGGCAGGGAATTGAAACCAGATGTTGTTCTTGGTATTTTGCTGTGTCTCTGAGCTCAGAAATCATCGTTGAGGGTCCAGACAACAGGCCATGTATCACGTCAGCGTAATTCCAGTAGCATGTCACTTGTAGCTTTAAGTTACCTGCTGGGACATAATAAGTGACATAGTAGTTGAGCGTTAAAAATAATGTGTGTCATTTTGTTAAACTTTTGTAGAATATGTCTACCAACATTATTGCCAGCCTGAGGTATGTCATAACATGTGTTAATAATGTGCTGGATAAAAATTACAGAGGTTCATTTAACTGTTTGGCTTATTGTCACATTATGATGTTATGGGTTTAGTTCAGAGCAGCATTTTCTTTAATATTGGAGGTTTTGATGACAACATGCCCGAAGCTACTGCTGATTTTGTGTTAATCATTAATCTGAACATTTAAAATCATAACCAGTACATGAAGATAACAAAGCCATTGTCAAAACATAGGTCAATTGCGGTTCATAAGAGAAGTTTAGTCTGATGTATATTTGCCTCAGTGGTTTCAACCCCCGCTCCTGTCAACACACAGTTTTCCAGGCCACATTTCCAACTTTGGAAGCCAGAAGATCTCACAAGTGTGCACTTTCCTAGAAAACGTTGGCATTCAGCTGATGCGGCCACAGCTGGAGAAAAAGAAAGGTTGACATGACTTCCAAAAGTTTTTCTCCAGAACCGCTTCAGCTGATAGAATCCAACAAAAACACTGGAGATTGCCCTTGATGATGTTGCTTCATTAAGATAACACCCGTTTTAGTATTTTGAGCCTGCATACATTCTCCTGCTGTTGTAAATATTCTGTAGAACACCCAATCAGCAGCAAAAAATAAGCCCCAACACTACACAACTTAATCCTGTTTAGTAAACATGCTAAAAACTACATTATCCAGATTTTTTAGACCTTTTCTAAGGGGTCGAGTTTTGCAAGTGTTGTCACTGGAGACATTTCTTTTAGGCAACAGGTTAAGTGGGACTAAAGACGAATAGTAAAATTATCTTTTACTATTGAGCAGAGCAGAGTGTCAATTTTAATATAAGTAGATTTTGTATTAAAAGCGGTAAAATGTTGAAAAGCTTCCATGTTGCTGCCATCAAGCATCCACAGAGAAGAGCATTTCACTTCTTGCAATTGAACATTGTCAGTGTTTAGTCAGTAAATTATTTAAAAACAAAAACAAAAAAAAAGCTTCTCTCCATGTACCCAAACAGAATCCGTAAGCTAAGGAATAGTTAGACTCTGCGCTTCATCTCCATCTGCAGAAGCTAGCAGTAGTCCTAGACTAGACTGCCGTTGTTTGACAACAGTGTGTAATGTCTTTTACATCCATCTGCATTTTGCCACTGTGTTGCTACCACTGTTCCTACAGTGAGTCTCTGCTCCCCACAAAGTGTTCTTGTTCTAACTGGTCCTCTCCGTCTCCCCACCAGTCGATCGTATCGTGGGCCTGGACCAGGTGGCAGGAATGAACGAGACGGCGTTTGGTGCCACCTACAAAACGAAAAAGGGCATGTTTCGTACAGTTGGACAGCTGTACAAAGAGTCACTCACCAAGCTCATGGCCACACTGAGGAACACCAACCCCAACTTTGTCCGCTGCATCATCCCCAACCATGAGAAAAGGGTAAATACGTACTTTTATTTGTTAGAAGCTGAGTGTCAGGCAGTGGAGAGTGAGGGACTTTATTAGTATAAGGAAAGTCTCTGTGGCACTTTAAGTGTATTGTATCTTTCTTTAGAGGAGAGTTTTTTGCTGAAGTTTAAGAAGTTTATTCTCTGTTTCTGTTCTTTGTTCACTTCAGGCTGGTAAACTGGAGCCTCACCTGGTTCTGGACCAGCTCAGGTGTAATGGAGTCTTGGAGGGGATTCGTATTTGCAGACAGGGCTTCCCCAACCGCATCGTCTTCCAGGAATTCAGACAGAGGTGATGAACGAAAAATAAACTTTTTAAACTTATTTCTCCACAGAGAAAAGTTGGGAGTTTATTTACAGTTTGCATATAATGTTATCTTACACAGATATGAGATCCTGACACCCAACGCGATCCCCAAGGGATTCATGGATGGAAAACAAGCCTGTGAGAGAATGGTAGTGCAATGTTTTTCTTTCTTTTTATATTTTTCTCTCAGAACCGCTACTGCGGTAGCTGTTTAATATAAAGTTTCACAACTGAAGGTCATTTCATGGTTTCTGCATCTGCATCTGCATCCACTGATCTATGCAGACAGTGGATGTGCTTAAGGTTGCATTCATGCTACAATAGGTGCGCAGTGGTCTGCTCCACAGACACGTTGCATTGCCTTTCATATCAAACACAGAAAAAAAAGTTCCTGTAGATGTTTCTGAAAGACTGGCTGTGTCTTTTTGCTTTTACAAGATATAACAGCTAGATACAGATTGGCTGTACCAATGATTATTGGAAACCTGTCATTGGAGTTTGTTGCCTTACCTTTTCGCTTGGATCCTAACAGATTTGGGCAGATGGTAAAATTTACATCACACCATCCCTAGCAGGCATGCTGAAGGCATGAAATGGCCTTTATGTACTTAATTAGTTAGCCTTGTTTCACATCTCTCAAAGTTTGGCGATTCATATACAGTACACCCAATGTTTGCTTCTGCTGGTTGGAGTTGAAAATGTCATCCTCATAGCTTACTAGTTTTGTTATTCTTTTTTTTAACAAGTCTTTTTTGTTTGTTTGTTTCCTAATAGTTTCTAATTAAATGATTGTGTTGCAGTACATGAGGCCAGTCTTTGATTTGTGCTGACCTACATGTATGAAAAATAAAAACGGTTCCAAGCATCCATGAAATTAACGCAGCTTTACAACTTGTTTTAAGTCAAATTAAACAAATATAACTTCTATTCAAGATGCAAGTTTACTACTCTTAGCAACTGCTGCCACAACTTTGAGTCACTTCTGACTGGTTAGGGAAAAGCCAAACAAAATAACCCCCCGCAACAACAAGTTTAGCTATTGTGAACATAGTGTTTGCCTGAATGACTGGAATAAAACAAAATGTTGATTTATATTTCTTTTTTTATTTTCTCACTCATGCTTGATTTTAATGCCAAAATGATTTTCAGACTTGACAAGAAATAAATTCTGATTAAAACAAAACATGAAGTTAACACCATCCATACAGATTCTTTCTCAACAAGCTTCTGTATTTCTTCTATAGATCCACGCCCTGGAGCTGGACCCCAACCTGTTCCGTATTGGTCAAAGTAAGATCTTCTTCAGAACTGGTGTTCTGGCTCATCTGGAGGAGGAGAGAGACCTGAAGATTACTGACATCATCATCTACTTCCAGTCCGTGTGCCGTGGATACTTGGCACGCAGGTGAGTGTTGGATCTCTGTAGGTGCTGCTGAATGTACCCTTTCCCAATGCAGTTACATGTAGTTCATAAAGTCATAGTCTCAGTTTCCATCTACAGTCTGTAGGTAATATAGTTTATGAAATATCTATACTCAGTAGTTTGCATTCTCCTTCATATCCTGTGCCTCCTTGTAGGCCTCCGTGCACTATTGCTAGTATATCTAAGATCACATGCTTTATCAATCACACAACCATCAGCTTTTACTCAGCATGCTGGCATCCACAGCTCTTCTCTGGAGGCCCTTTATTTTTATTCATACAGTTGGTTAAAGTATGAACATATAATTTGTATTTGGATACCCAAAATGCACTTACCGGTAAGGATATTTATGCAGCTGCTCAAAGCAAACACAGTGGGGGTCTGAGATCCAAAGCATCCAGATGTTTGGCAGGTGTAAATGCATCAGTTACATCTAGACAATTATTTATACTTAAAGCTGTCATTAGTAGTCCCCTTCTTTTTTATGTGATGCTGTCATATTTGCGGGTATTCACAAAAGCAAAAAAAGGAATAGTTGGTGTTCATAACAGATCATGAAGCAGCACATTGAGGGGAAAGCCAAAAGTAGGGTGTCTTCACTCAGACACATACTGAGGTCCTCGTTTAAAGCAGCTATAATCAATATTTCTATCAAATGACAGTGTGAAAACAGTGTGTAAAAGGGGTCTTACATAGTAATGAACCTACAGTGAATTAACACCTGAATCTGCAGCTTCCCTCAGCTTTATGGAGCTTTACAGACAGTTCTGCTCACAGTATGGCTCGTAAATTCACTGTTGTGGTTCACTCTCACAGCTCTAATAGTGATGTTTTCAGCTTCAGCATGCAGCTGTTCAAAAACACACCGTACGCTATCTGCTCTGAACCAAATGCCAGACGGAGCATTTTGCAGCTAAAAAGCCATGTTGGCTATGAAGGTTGCCATATGAACAGGAAAAGTAATGGTATGTCAGTGTTGTGGTGACAGCTCGTGTCTGCTGCACTCATGTGGCCAATAAATGAGTTGTAGCCGTGTTTCCATGACATATTTTTGAACACATTTTGAAGTATCACATCAGAAAAAGTTAATGGAAAGAGCAAAATTCCAAAATAGTTTATGTACTCACTTGAGGTTGTTTTAAAAAAGAAGCTAGTGAGTGATGGACTAGATAACATTTAACTCATGTAACTGATCAGCAGTGTCCACTTTTTTCGTTGTCTTCGTCCCCAGACAGCATAAAGTGCGATGGATATATGAGGAGGATGCAATACTAGGACGAAGTAGTATGTAACAATCATATGCATACTGTATGAAACAGGTCAAACTTTACAAGAGCAGCTGTACGTAATAAAAAGACAATGTGTGCGATTTGTAATGCAGCTATGGTTTTGTTTCCAGCTTCTTCTACTCTGTTAATTACAGCCATGTGTAAAGTAGCGTATACCGCCACCTTCTGACGATCCTACGCAGCCTAGTTTACTCCTCCAAGTCAATAGAAACAAGCCTCATTTGCATTTTCTTGTCTTTTGTTTTTTGCAACATTTCAGAAGTTTCTTTTCAAATTCACTTAACAATTATATGGAACTATACTTTATTTCTTCTCTTTAGAGCCTTTGCTAAGAAGCAGCAGCAGCTGAGTGCCCTGAAGGTCCTGCAGAGGAACTGTGCCGCTTATTTGAAGCTGCGACACTGGCAGTGGTGGAGGCTCTTCACCAAGGTGAGAATTGCAACACCAACCAGAATAGTTCATATGATGCACTGATAACAAACAACTCTGCTTCTCTGCTTTACTTAAGATTCTGAGCCCTGCTGACAATCTTGTAAACTGCATTTTTATAGAACGTGGACTAAACACAGAACAGAATACTAAACGTAGATGTTCAAACTTTTCTGGTTGACTTCACTGCTTTTTTGGGGGTTTTTTTGACCGGTATGCATAAAAATGTGCTTTGAATTCCTTCTATGTGTTATGAAAAAAACAACTAGTAGAGGCTGATTTTCTCTCTCTCTCCCAGGTGAAGCCTCTGCTGCAGGTCACCAGGCAGGAGGAGGAGCTGCAGGCCAAAGACGAGGAGCTGATAAAGGTGAAGGAGAGGCAGCTGAAGGTGGAGAACGAGATGGTGGAGATGGAGAGGAAACACCAGCAGGTAAAATCGTCCTCTGTTATCTAAAGTAAAATGTTAACTATAAATAAACTATAATTAAAAAATAATTATTTATTTTATAAGGAAATTATTGTGTTTAGTGTGTTTTGTATGTTTACATATTTTCCAAACTGTTTCCTCTCTCCAGCTCATTGAGGAGAAGAATATTCTAGCAGAGCAACTCCACGCAGAGACGGAGCTGTTCGCAGAGGCCGAAGAGATGAGAGTTCGCCTGCTTTCTAGGAAGCAAGAGTTGGAGGAGATTCTTCATGACCTGGAGTCAAGGGTGGAAGAGGAGGAGGAGAGGAACCAGAGCCTGCAGAACGAGAAGAAGAAGATGCAGTCGCACATCCAGGTTTATCTCATGTCCTCTTCAGATTTCTATGTACCCAAACTTCTCTCCTACATTTGTTTTGATGTTCTGACATTCAGCACATCATTTTCAAAATTAACTGAAGGATTAGATTTTAAAATACGACCTTCACATAAAAAGTAATTTGTGTTTTTTCACTTGCCTTTCTAAAAACATGTCCTTATTTAAATATTGACAGGCCCAAAAACTATGTTTCTCAAAATAATTTCTGTCTTCTGGGAAAGTTGGAACAGTTTTGTTTATTTCACATTAGATATTTCTGGATTTATTTTTTTCTGACCTCTGCATAGGTCCTGTGGATTAATTTACCCTTTACATAGCAGAATATTTCTTAAAGGCAGCATACAATAATATTTTGATTTCCCTACCACACAAAGACAGGCTTGGAGTAGAGGTCTGGATTTTTTCAGTATTTTGTCAGTTTATTTTAGCAGAGGGTAAATGTAAAGGGCTCAGTCGACATTTTGTCTTACACTTCTGATCAGAGACACCGATGAAGCAGATTAGCTCTTAACTTTGATTCCTTCTTTTTTAGTCATAAGTATTTAATGTACTAAGGGGAGGACTCATGAGTCTTTACAGAGTTTTATGTGCTAAGCATAGTTTAAAAATCTCATTTTTCAGACTTCAGTTTCTTGGCGTTAGATTGATTATGGATCTTTTGCATGTGTTTTCCTCTCACAGGACCTGGAGGAGCAGCTTGATGAGGAGGAAGCTGCAAGACAGAAGCTGCAGCTAGATAAAGTGACGGCTGAGGCCAAAATCAAGAAGATGGAGGAGGACATTCTGCTGCTGGAGGACCAAAACTCCAAGTTCCTCAAGGTGACGGGATTAAATTGGAACAGACAGGTCAAACAATAACAAAGCAAGTCTTTCAGGTTGGGATCATCAACAGTAAAGTGATAGAGAAGGCATCGCACGGGTTTGTGCCCCGCATGTATCGCCCTACATTTGAGCTAAGCATACAATTTTCAGACAGAAAAAGAAAGGCAAATCCACAAGGTTGTTTGACAACACTTACTTTGATTGTGAGTTTTATTCAGAGTCCTCCAAGATTTTTATTCCTTTTCTCAGACAGTAAAACTTTTATAGCTCATTTTGAGCAACACAACACAGAGATCAATGGCAGCTCCTTTGTCTTTCCCTTTTTACTCCTATTGTTTGTGTGGTTGACATGATCACACGTTGAAAAAGATTCTTCTCAAACTAATTTTGCTTTGTTTGTACTCCCAGACTCGGCGGTTCAAACTCTGTTAGTTCAGCTCACTTAATCTCAACTCAGAGGAACAGAAAAAGATTTTAAAGACAGAAGATATGCTTGTTGTCCAGTCTGTGTTTTTTTCATTTAAATGTGGTGATATATTAGCACAGAGGCAGCATTGTGCTGCCCAATAGAAACAAACCCAGAGCCCAAATTTTATCTTCCAATAGAATTTACATCATGAAATTGCTAAAGATCATATCCAGGCTGTTAAACAAACTAAAATTATTTCCTGCTTACTATATATTGCACTACATTTACTTTTATTTGAGTGTCCTAATCCATCCACTATATAGCTCTCTCTAAGAATTCTACAGTAGAAAGAATTGTCCACTGAAATGCGCCACATTTTATAGATGTGAAAATGAAAGACACTGACTCAACAGCAGTCAGTAATGACGGAGAAGCATAATAATCAGTAAGGTTCTGTGGCAGTGAACGCAGACGGACACAGCCGTGGATCAGTACAAGTCACGAAAACACAAGTAAAGATGAGACTGAGAAAGACCTTTATGAGAACAGCAGGCGTGCTACCTCTTTCTTGTTACCATCCACCTTGTAATCTCATCATAGAGCTAAATAGAGGAAATGGTAGCTTCATGACACGATTAATAGAGCAAGTTGTTTATTGCTCCACCAGATAATCAGATGTAGAAGCTGCTTTTACTACCAGTGTGTTGTCTGCTGGTAAAGTGATAGATTTTTCAGTTAACTCAGATACAGTAAAATCAGCTCCTGTGTCATTTCAGTCAGTGATTCTAATTCTCTAAACTCGGTTCTGTTTCCCTGTTGATATGTGTTTCCCCTTACCTTAACCAGAACCTAACCCCAACTAGTCTAGATGCTCAACCTGATCCGCTCTCAATCTGACCAGTGATCTCTGCCTACTCTGTTGAAATTAAATGCTTATCGTATTGTTTCCTTCTCTGCAGGCAACCACTTGCTGCCTGAAAACACCTTCACAGCACAAAATACAAGTTTATTTTTATCAACTTTAAATGCTCCAAAATGTACCAGAATGCCTCCCAACTCGTAGCCGTGGTCTCACACACAGTCACAGTGCAACACAAATAAAGGTCACCTTTTACTTCAGCTTAGATTTGTATGGCGGCACAGCAGCATCGCTTCCTTGGTAGTTACGTATTCATACCTTTCAACCTCCATACAGTAGTTGTGTGTCATAAGCCTCAAGGGTAAACCATACTCTGTTTGTTTTTCCCAACAGGAGAAAAAGCTGCTTGAGGACCGGATCGTCGAGATGACCTCCCAGCTAACAGAGGAGGAGGAGAAAGCAAAGAACCTCGGCAAAGTCAAGAACAAACAGGAGATGATGATGGTTGACCTGGAGGGTAAGATGCTCTCAGCAAGCCACTGTTACTAGCTTCATTTAGTGTCTGAAAATAGAGTTGTTCAAGAACATTCACTAGGACAGACACAAAGGCTGCCAAATAGATAGATGGTGTGTGACAGTAGTTGAAAGTGTAAACCAGGGTCAAGGGTAGAAGCTGTGCTTAAATGAGCCATCCTCTTAGCAAGAGGAACAGTCAAGGTTTGTGTTTGAAAAGACCAACACGAAGGTCAGTTATAGGACATACAGTACGACTCTATCAGCCTTGATTGTGTAAATTTAGTGTTTACAGCTGTACAATGACTTAAGGAGCAGCAAAGTTGTAAATATGATTACAGTTAGTTGTGTGAGGCTGTCGGTAATTACTGTATACTGTGTTTTGCCACTTTCTGTGAACTGTTGCTTCATATGACCTCTCTAGAACTTGTGACTCGGCCTACTTACTTCATGAGATTAACTCTAGTGAGAAAAATGTTTAGTAGTAATTATTGGCCATGTCTGTGTTTTGTTTTGTTTGTGATACATGTGGTTGTGCCTCCCTTCAGAGCGTTTAAAGAAGGAGGAGAAAACTCGCCAGGAGCTGGAGAAGGCCAAACGCAAACTTGATGCAGAGACAACTGACCTGCAGGACCAGATCGCTGAGCTTCAGGCCCAGATAGAGGAGCTGAAAATGCAACTGGCTAAAAAGGAGGAAGAGCTGCAGGCTGCTCTGGCCAGGTCAGTCACAGGAATAAATGCAAGTGTCAGAACTGAAATTACAGCATCAGATATCCTCTGCAAAAGCTAAAACACTGATAAATTTAACCCAAATGTGAGCCTTTTGGCAGTGATAGTGAAATCTAACAACACCTAAACCATTGTTTCTAACTCAGCCCAAATAAGCCTGAAGCTCTGAACAATAAAATATGACCTGCTTATCTGTATAGACAATAAAACACACAGGGGGCTGCTGAAATATACTCAGATTTGTTCACTCATGCTGTTCAAACCTCATAAGAGACTCTTAGAGGTGCAAAGACGTCCGGGTTTTATGAAAAGCCTGTGTGTATGAACTGAGCAGCAGCTTACAATCAATACAAAACAAGCATCAACAGTATATGTATTTATTTTAACATTACATTAAACCTGTCAACTTAAAGGCCATGTTTACCCATTAAATCTAATTCTCCTTATCTTCTAAGTAAAGTTTCTATTGACAGTGTCCAGAAACTAAACAACAAAGGAAGGGAACAT
>OMNN01019054.1:11107-27513 GCA_900302755.1 Chromis chromis
TGTTAAAAAGAGGAAATGAATAAGTAACCTTTATATTAGATCTGATGACCGCTGTTCAGAAAAACCTACTAGCATTATAAGTCGGGTTGATAGCTCAGAGGGGGCTGACAAATTCATGATTAATATATTTTTTCTTTTTACCAATAATGATGCAAATCTATATCCTTTGATTTATTGTTCATTGCTCATTAATTAACTGTGAGCTGAAAGATGGCTGTTGAGAGATAGTCTTGAATTTATAACAATTATTTGGGCATTTTCAAGACAGGAATAAGAAACACCTGATGATAATATGCAGAGATTGGCCTTTTATTAGATCCAGATATTCACATATATGCAGATATTTGGATATTCAGCATTTTTGTTTGTCAGTATATTCATTTAGAAATGTACTATTCTGCCTCTGATGCCTCTCTTTGTCTGTGATCTTGTGCAACGTCCCGCCCACAGCACTATCTGATTACATGCTATAAATAATAGCCTACCTACCCTACATGATAATGTTGAACATTTCTCTTCTAATTACACTTATGTAAAACATAAATAAACTACATATGTGTTTATATGTCTGTTCTAAATATAGGTTATCAGTCTTCTAGATTAATAGTAATCTGTAACGATGTCTGTCAACCCCTAATATTGAACCATACCAAGTTTGTGCCTTGATACAGTGGTGGTTTTTACTCAGCTATATGTGGTTCATAACAAAAAGCAGCTTCGCTTCTCAATCAGGTTCAATCTTCATCTGACCTCAGCCACAGTTGTACACATATTCATTAGAAAAGATTCTTACTGAAGGACACGATACACTGAAATGTATTTTTACAGCCAGTCCAAGGTAGGTGCACTCCTCCGAGCTCGCATCACTACAAACCCACACTGGTGTGGTAACAATACAGTTAGTGTTGCTCATTTCAGTATATCAAGCTTCACACAGCCTCTCTCCAGTGCAGTACATCCCATTTCCATGACAACAGCACTCCGCTGTGATACGGCAGAGTCAATACCTGAAATAGGTGTTTTAACAAAGACGACACACACACACACATATACGACTCTGATCTCCGACTTAAAGCAGCTAACATCCTCTTCAGCCGATGTTTCAACAGACATGCACAGTTCTTCTCAGTCTTTCAGTCTTTCAGTCTCATCAGTCCCTCTCTGCTTCACTCTGTTCCATTTTCCCTCAGCGTCGCTGGCTCAGACCTTTCATCTCGAAGGCAGCCGTGTCTGATTACAAACAAATTGATGTTGATTGATGCTCTCAGTCCTGGGCTTTGCAGTAGTTTTTTTTCCCACATGAAGGAATCAACAGCTTGGCTAGAACAGGCTTTTATTTCACAGCAAGGGAGAAGCCCTTTAAAACAAGACTGTTTTTATTGTTTTAACTTTTAAGTCTTTTTTTGTCCTGATTGTGAAAAACATTTCCAGTTGCCTGCATCAAAGTATTCTTATACACCCTTCAACAAAATGTTTTCTGAACTTAATCCCAATTTTCCACACAGTGGGAAAAACATCCACATTTTCAGCCGTCTTAAATCTGCTTGCATTCAAATGAGGTAAACAGCTGCGGAGGTCATTCCTCTGGAGGTCAGCTCAGATCATCTTAATGTGACTTCTCTTTAGTTTCCTCCTTTCTTCAGACCAATGATCCAGACACAGGGCTCGATGGTAAACGTCTGCCTGACTAATTTCACACGCAGAAATCATCCGTTTAGTCACAGCCGCAGATAATTAAGCTTTCATTAAACTTGATGTGCCTCATTTTTAATTCAGCATATCTTCTGAGAGCAATCAGATCGTCTTTGTTTGCAAAGTGGGGCATTACATTTATGTTGGAGTCATTATTGCCTTTAATCAAAGCAGTGGCGTTGGGTTAATTTTGTAACTAAATGACATTCAGTGTTTATTTCCACATATGTGAGAAATGTTACAGGAGTGTTGCAGCCAGCAGGAGGTTTTGTTGGCTGCACGTTCAGCTGCAAACAAATCAACGTCACAGTTTTCCAGCTCTGATGGAAAACACACGCACACACGCACACACACACACACACACACACACACACACACACACACACACACACATACACACACACACACTTTGTGAGCACAGCTTCAGCAGTGAATAGATCCCCACACTGCCACCCCGTGTGCACTGGTGGCTAAATTTCAACCAAAAAAGATCACTGCCTTCCTTTTAATGCACTTCATTATTGCTTCAGAAAATATAGTCAATTAAAAAATATTTACTTTCCGTGCTGCCATCTCAAGTACCAAAATATCCTCATAGATTTCTGTGGTAATACGAAAAAAATAAAACAGTGCAGCAGGCCAAGTGTATTTTTTTGATGAATAAAAAGCGTGTTAATTTTTGGTAAATGTTTCAGTCGAAATAACTGAAATACTGAAAGAAGTAGAAGTATCAGTGTCAACTCACACTCTGAAGCCAAAGAGTGTTTTTTTCCTTTCTCCTTTTGCTCCTGTCATAGTTTTACTCACTGTGGGCTCATTTTTCAAAGGCCTGCACCTCCATGTAAATAGCACAACCACGACTAGAATTAGAGAGAACTCTAATAATAATAATGTATTATGTTACTAATACTGGATAAATGGAAAAATAATAACATGCTGATCATAGCCACTGTCGGGTTTTATGCTCAGAAGGTTAAAGTGAAATTCCTTAAAGAAGCTGAAGTGCCAGTTTAAGTGTGAATTTTGAGGGAAGTTGAAGTATTAGTTTAAATAAAGGTCCTAAAAGAGACGAAAGCCACTTAAAAAGTATAGAATAAAAGCAGTTGAAGTTACTAGTGTATAAGCAGAAGACATTGTGGAAATCAGAAGAGCTTAACAAGGTTTGTTTTGTTGTTTGTTTCAAGGTCCGTAATTAAATTAAATGTTGTACATATGTGTATATAAATGTAACACCCCCCCACCCCCCAGCTCTCTTAGCCCTGCACAAAAAAATTCCTCTGTACCCGAACTGCGTGTGCGAGTACATATGGCAATAAAAGTCTTGAATCTTGAATCTTGAATCTTGTTATTTAGAGGGCCAAAATACCACAATATCCTCATTGACTCTCATATTGAAGCTAAAAATATAGAAGGTATAGAAAGAAGAAAGAATTCAAGAAATCCAGATTCTTAGTTGAAGCTCAAAGCTAAAGAGATGTTTGCATAGATGATGAACACTAAGTTCACTAAGACGAACACTAAGCTGTGATCATGATCCACCCTGAAAACTGACTTGTGTGCATCTGTGTCTCCAACCAGGAGCGACGAGGAGACCGCCCACAAGAACAACGCCTTGAAGCAGGTTCGGGAGCTGCAGGCCCAGCTAGCTGAGCTCCAGGAGGATCTGGAGTCTGAGAAAATGTGTCGAAGCAAAGCTGAAAAACTCAAGAGGGACCTGAGTGAGGAGCTCGAGGCCCTGAAGACGGAGCTGGAGGACACATTGGATACTACAGCTGCCCAGCAGGAGCTCAGGTGCTTGTTTAAGCTGGTTTATGAATAATATTAAAGGGGCGTTTTTACACATCAGATTCTTTGGAGGTACTACTGCCTATTTGAAAAGCTGGTTTAAGCTGTTTGTGGGGCAAAAGAGAGCTCCTCAAAGTCTGACAAATTGCTTCAGTCAGCATTGGTTGGACCTGAAGACTACAAGTGTGAACATTAAAAAATGTGAAGTGAGGAGTTAGAAAGAAGTGAGCTTACCAAACCTCTGTGGCTCGCTGCTCAACTCTGCCTGAGGCAAGAGGCTCGAGGCTACATTAGCTGCTACTCACAGCACACGTCAGTCTCTCACCGAAAAACATCAGTGGTTTAGTTGTTTAGCCATATCTCTGGTGTTATTTAAGAAATACAGGGTTTGACAGAAGCAGAACTAAAATGTGAAATTATGATTCATTTACACACGGCAGAGGCTCATCTCAGTTGTAGCACAGTGTTTGATAATTGACACCAACTGCTACATACGTAAACATTTATTTTAGTGGTTCCAGCGTCTTAACATTTTTATATTCTTTTTCCCTTCCACTAGCCAAAGCTACCATCTCTTTTTATTATGTGCATTGCTTACTGTTCAGTGGACAGTTGATTTGGATCGAAATAATAACAATAAATCCTCTTCTTTGTGTCTGAACTCCAGGACCAAGCGAGAGCAAGAGGTGGCAGAGCTGAAGAAGGCCATTGATGAGGAGACCAAAAACCACGAGGCTCAGATCCAGGACATGAGACAGAGACACGCCACAGCACTGGAAGAACTGTCTGAACAGCTGGACCAGGCCAAGAGGGTGAGCGAGTCGTACCTGGTCACACTTGAAGGGCTTGTATTTGCCTACATACAAAATACTTTGTATAACACATTATTTTTGTTCTGTGCAGTTTAAGGCTAACCTGGAGAAGAACAAGCAATGTCTGGAGAGCGACAACAAAGAGATGGCCTGTGAAGTGAAGAGTCTGCAGCAGGCAAAGACAGAGTCGGAGCACAAGAGGAAGAAACTGGAGGCCCAGATGCAGGAGTTTATGGCCAGAGCCACCGAGGTGGAGAGAGCCAAGGGAGAGCTGAGTGAACGCTCACACAAACTCCAGGTAAATACATAAATACCTCTATGGACAGTTAAAGGAGCCGTTTTGCTATAAAATGAAAGGGTTCAAGAAAGAGTTCAAAGGACAACAACTATGCTTTTTGGCTTTGTGTTAATAATTGGTCAGTTTAATTCAAAGGTAATTTTCCTGCAACACCTA
Organism: Chromis chromis; assembly: GCA_900302755.1. Classification (NCBI taxonomy): domain Eukaryota; kingdom Metazoa; phylum Chordata; class Actinopteri; family Pomacentridae; genus Chromis; species Chromis chromis. The sequence goes on from OMNN01019054.1 coordinate 15,851, forward strand.
ATATTCTTGCTTTCATTTGTGTTTTCTTAGACAGAGCTGGACAATGTGTCTACTTTGCTGGAGGAGGCAGAGAAGAAAAGTGTCAAACTGGCTAAAGAAGTTGACAACCTGAACAGCAAACTGCAAGACTCTGAGGTATGAAAGAGCATCTACATCATCTTTTCTGTCATAACCGGTTCAAAGTTACAGGGAGCTGGATCTGGAATCAAAATGGTCTACAGAGGTGTACTGTAAAAGTCAGGAAGGCATGAAGAACTAGTTTAGTCTGAAGTCCGAACACCAGGATGCCATTTAATATACTTCATGCAGTCAAGTCGGCCTTTAGAATTATAACTAATGACTGAGAGATGTAATCATTTTGATAATTAATTGTTTCAGTCATTTGTGAAGCAGAAATGCCAAAACATTTGTGGCTCCAGCTCAGACATGCCAGAATTTGCTGATTTTATTCTTAGTTGTTTGTTTTTTTTAAATTATCATTATTTCGGCATCACGTACAATTTGGGATTTTAGATTGTTGGTCAAAAACATCTTTGTGCATGAGGATATTGTGATGGGCATTTGCACTTTTCATTATTATTTTTTTCATTTTATAGACCAAATGATTAATTCATTAATCATTAAAATAATCTTAAAATTAATCATTTGGTTCACTTGGTTAAATCTGACTTTAGAACACCTTATTTCACTCTTTTCAAAGTAATTTTGGTTTTACACCTGTCTGAGTTGCTGTACTGCAGTAACTAGCTGCCATATCTGGGATGGGAGGCATTTATGGAACATCGGTAAATTGTAGTGCCCATCAATAAGCTGTTCAGCAAGTGGGGCCATTTGGCTACAATAGGGTTAGGGTTAGTACATGTAAGTACTGAAATCAATGAATAATCATGACAAATAACTGATCTTAAAATAAATCAAACTAATCAGGATTATTGTGCAGCCCTAACTTCACCATTTGCAACTGGTACAGCAGATATGTCTCCCTGCCTTTGTTTTTTCTTTTAACCGTCATATCTGGTTTTGCTCATCTGTGTAGGAGTTGCGGCAGGAGGAGACTCGTCAGAAGCTCAACCTGAGCAGCCAAATCCGTCAGCTGGAGCTGGAAAAGAACACATTGCTGGAGCAGCAGGAAGAGGATGAGGAGGCACGACGCAGCCTGGAGAAACAGCTGCAGACGGTGCAGGCTCAGGTACAATATTCACAAGCATGAATTAGTCTCATAAACATGTACACCCACATACTCGTACACATGTGCAGTTCTGGCACACACAAACATGCAAAGTAAGCACACGTTTCAGGTACCACTGATACTTGACTGAGTGCCAAGAGAAGGACCATGCAAAGTTTCCAGCTGTTTGCCAGCTGTGCGCACCTGTCGTTGAGGTGCAGAGCAGCATGCCGACAGCTGTAACTCAGTGAGGCCTTGCAGCAAATTCAAGACCCCATGAAGTGAAAATCTGACTCAGTTCAAGATGTGTGGTTCAGATTGAAATAGATACATGGACAGCAGTTACACATTTGGAGAGCATGTAGTTGGCTGTTTGCCAAACAGCAGTGAGAGCTGAGAGGAGTGAAGGAAAAGGCAGTAAAAAGGTACAGGAGCAGATTGTAACACCATAAATACTGCATATGTTATGACCCTCTGAACCCCAAGCAGTTTTTGCTCCTGTCACAGTTTTACACACTATGGGCTCATTTTTCACTGCAATATAAAGTCCTCCACCTCTATGGAAACAGTACAACCCTGGCTAGAAGGAGAGAGAACTTAAACATGGCTTCTGTGCTGTAAACAAAAGTTGTAATGCCATCACACTGACTCATAATCATAAAAAAGGAATTTCTTGGTAACAATAAGTGAAAAAAATGGAATCAACATTTTTCCCAAAGGTTTTAGCAATATTTGAGGAAAATGGTGGCTTTATATATATATTTTTATTACCTATTTACATTTTTAATATGTTTCTATACCATGTTTATCTCTTTCGGCTCTGTGTAAACACAGCCTGCAGTTATTCCAGTCCAGCTGAAAAATCTCTGCACTTTTGTCACATGATTGTTGGTTGCAGCTGAATCACTAATATATGCAAGAGTATTAGGGCCACTCATGAGAAAAAATATATAATAGGAGGGAGATTTTTTTTCATCATGCACTTCGAGAATAAAGTCTAAATGTCTCCTCTGGTCCAGATTCGGACTTCTGGCATCAATAACTCATTAGCGATACATTGTCAAAACATAAACGATGCCTCTTTCCCATCGTTGTAAGGTAGACAATGTGCTACAAGCCCAGTTTTATCAAAAGTAGCTGTCTTTCAAGCTGCAGAAATAACATTGGTGTCTATGTGCAGCCAGCTGTGAGATGAATGCACAGGGACCGTCTGCAAATTGCAAAACCAAAATCACTGCAGCCATCATCTGGCTCCTTTTTGATGGCTGCACTGATTCTGGTGACACTACAGTGTCTAAGAGTGAAGTTACAGAATATCTGTGTAGTGTCTCTCTTCGCTGTTGCAGCGGTTTTGCAATTTGCAGACGGTCCCTGTTCACTCGTCTCACATCCGGCTGCACAGACACCAATGTTATTTCTGCAGCTTGAAAGACAGACACTTTTGATAAAACTGGGCTTTTAGCACATTGTCTTACAACGATGGGAAAGAGGCATCGTTTATGTTTTGACAACGTATCGCTAATGAGTTATTGATGCTGGAAGTCCAAACCAAGAAGTGCATTTTTTTGTTTGTTTTAACAGTATCATATAGGAGACATCTCACAAATTCAAGCCAAGATTTGGTTAATTTTCCACAACAGCAAGTCGTGGATGAGTAGTTCAAAAGCTGTCAGAGTTGAAAATCCACCAATTCTTTTTGTTTTTACAGTTTCTGGCTTTGAATAGTGTCATGTTTGCATTTTTCTTAAAAAGACAACATGCCTTTCAAACCGACCAGTGGGTTTAGGATCTATTGTTATCAGTTTTTTTTTTCCTATAGTAGCAATTTGTGGTTAAAACAAACAATAGAGGCCTGAATTGATTCAGAGTCATTTCTAACTTTTATATCGTAACAGGTTTGGATAAAACCACAAGTTACATATGACATTCTAATAGTAAAGAAATCTAACAAGAGTGTTAAAAACATAAAATCGTAGTGATGTCAGAAAATAGTCCAGGACCTGTGCTCTCAGTAATAATCAATAACACATTTGGAATTGGTTAAAAGTAGCCACTTAATGAATTGAGACACTGCAGCAGTGTAGTGGTACATTTCCTTATTTTAAGATGATGGAACAAGTGTTTGTCCTCACGTTTCTTTCAGCAGCTGTAGGTAAATATTTGCTTGTCAGGAGGCTTTTGGACCTCAGTGTACAGCTTGTACAGTTTACAGACAAACAACATTCATTATATCAGTAGCTGAGGTTGCCAGTGGAAGGACGACTTGCACACCTCATTATTTTTAATTTGTCTCACCTTTTCAGTTTTGCGATTGCCGGCTTTGTACATAGCTCTGCTGCTCACACTGCTCTGACAGTAAAGGCCGCAGTGACCGATGAGAAAATAAGAGGAAGGCTTCAGAATGTTGTATTTTATTTTGTTTTAAGATTAAAAGTAAGATTAAACTGCCATGACTCGGTTAAAACTGGTTTACAGCAGGTTCCTGATCTCCAGCACATAAAATGCAAAATCACATTACAATATAGAATAAAAACTGAAAAATATCAACAATAAAAAGGACAGCTGTGCCGACACTACAGGGAAGACAACATGGTATGGGGACGTCATTCCAGATTTTAGTGTCTATCGATTTTTAGTGATCTGCGTGTAGTCATTTATTTAAAAATGTCCTTTCTTTAGCTGTTTGAGACAAAGAAAAAGCTGGACGATGATGTGGGAGCAATAGAGGGCCTGGAGGAGGTGAAGAGGAAACTCCAGAAAGACCTGGAGCTCACCAGCCAGCGTCTGGAGGAGAAGACCATGGCTATGGACAAGATGGAGAAGACCAAGAACCGACTGCAGCAGGAGCTGGACGACCAGCTGGTGGACCTGGATCAGCAGAGACAGATCGTCTCCAACCTGGAAAAGAAGCAGAAAAAGTTTGACCAGGTGCACTGGATCACCCACAAGCGTTTCAGAAATGATCAATTAAGGTCACGTGTGTGTCAGTGTATTAAAGGCCTTTGTTTGTTTGTATTAGATGCTGGCTGAGGAGAAGACCATCTCTGCTCGTTACGCTGAGGAGCGTGATCGTGCCGAAGCCGAGGCCAGAGAGAAGGACACCAAGGCTCTGTCTATGGCCAGAGCTCTGGAGGAGGCCTTGGAGGCCAAAGAGGAACTGGAGAGGTTTAACAAGCAGCTTCGCGCTGAAATGGAGGACTTGATGAGCTCCAAGGATGATGTAGGAAAGAATGTGAGTGACCTTTGACCTCTTGAATGGCACTGCAGATAAAGTGGCTTTTATGGGTTGACCCTGGTGGTTTAGAGCAGGCAGATGCATCTTTATTTATAACTAAAAATAAGCTCTAGTCCATCATCAGAGTACAGGCTGATCAGGCAAGGTAGTTTTAAATGTCAGGTATGCAATACATTAAAAACTGAAAAATGATTATTCTTTTGGGAAATCAAATGTGTGTTGTCTGAGGACCTTCAGTCTCTCAGCTTATTGTGCTGCCACGTTACGTTCTTCTTTGTTCTGACGGTTTATACAGGTCCATGAATTGGAGAAGTCCAAGCGAACGCTGGAGCAGCAGGTGGAGGAGATGAGAACACAGCTGGAGGAGTTGGAGGATGAGCTGCAGGCCACAGAAGATGCCAAACTGCGTCTGGAAGTCAACATGCAGGCCATGAAGGCTCAGTTTGACCGAGATCTGCAGGCCAGAGACGAGCAGGGAGAGGAGAAGAAGAGGGCGCTGGTCAAACAGGTACACAGGGCGGATGACTGTAATAGACCACCTTTATATATATATATATTTATATAAAAACTTTGACTTGAGAGTATACAGTTTAGCATTTTTTTATTTTTAGAGTATCTACATTGTATTGAGTGATACACTGTGTGTTGTTTTCCTCATCCAGGTACGTGAGATGGAGGCAGAGCTGGAGGACGAGAGGAAGCAGAGGACTCTGGCTATTGCTGCTAAGAAGAAGCTGGAGATGGACCTGAATGAGCTGGAGGGTCAGATCGAAGCCGCCAACAAAGGCAGGGACGAGGCCATCAAACAGCTCAGAAAACTCCAGGTACAACTTTACACCCGCTCACATTTGTCTTTGTATACTTACTATACACTCCATAACCCCAAACTGCCCAATGAAAGAATTACAAAAGAAGTCTTAACTTTCAGTAGCAAGGATCGGCCCAAGTGCCCTCACTATGTCTTAAAACATAGTTCTTGACCGTCTTTACTCCACCACAGTATAACCTGAATTATCTGCCACATCAGCCTTTAACTTTGTCCAAATTATGTTGCTGCTCCTGCAGGCTCAGATGAAGGACTATCAGAGGGAGCTGGAAGAGGCCAGAGCCTCCAGGGACGAGATCTTCACCCAGTCCAAGGAGAACGAGAAGAAACTCAAGAGTCTAGAGGCTGAAATCTTACAGCTTCAGGAGGTTCAGTTCTAGACTTTTACTTTGTCTGTGATCTGTGCTGGCTTTTATTCAAGACAAGCAAAGTGATATTAGTGTAAAGTCTGAATCCTGAATGACCCCGTGTGTGTCTGCAGGACCATGCAGCGTCAGAGAGAGCCCGCCGACATGCCGAACAGGAGAGAGATGAGCTGGCTGATGAGATCTCCAACAGTGCTTCTGGAAAGTCAGTATCAACATGTAGTTTGTACTTAGTTCTTTCTTCACATTAGTAGCTGACCACGAGGCAGGTTTTGTACATTTGGTCTCACGTTTGTTTTGGACTTTTAAGATAAATTTGAGATTTAGCAGTCGGTGTAAATCAGTGAAGTTTGAATGACAAACAATATAAATCTGTGTGTCAGGTCGTCACTGCTGGATGAGAAGAGGAGGTTGGAGGCTCGGATCACGCAGCTGGAGGAGGAGCTGGAGGAGGAGCAGGGCAACATGGAGTTGCTCAATGACCGCTTCAGGAAGACCAACATGCAGGTAGACCGACTACACATGAGATAATAGTAACATCATAATCACTGTTGTTATTTTGGCTTCCAAGTGGAAGATTGCTTTTATGAATATTACACAAAGCAAAAAGACAGTAACACCAAGCCACAGTTGAGGGCAGAAGTTTAGATAAATTACCAAATTACAGATTTTTGGGTCTGTAAAGACGTAAATAAAACGTCTGCAGCAAACAAAAGATTCTTTAAACCATTCAAATGTTTACCTACATCAAAGGCAAATACACTGCATCAACCTGCATTCTTCTGTCCCTCTCACCTTCCTCTCTCTTTCTCAGGTCGACAACCTGAACACAGAATTGGCTGCAGAGCGCAACACTGCAACGAAGAGTGAGAACGCTCGGCAACAGATGGAGCGGCAGAACAAGGTCTTGTACAGTTTGTTAAATACACTAGTGTATGAGGTGTGATCAAAAAGCTCAGAGACTGTGCCTGTAAAAATGAAACAACATACCTGATTATAAGTAGTTCTTATGCAGCAACACAGCTCTGGAGCTACACTTGGAAAGAGGAAGAAGTCGCAGGCAGCCAAATGTCGTGCTTAGGGCTTAGGGGAGTGACAGTTGTGTTGCTGTGGGCTAAAAGAAACTGATGTCAGCACTGTGATCAGATGCACAGTGCATTAGAGGACTCACATGCCATCGTGCCACAGTTCAGATCCAGTTCAGTCCAGCCCTCTGGGGCAACTTCCTGGTGCACAACCACGTGAATGTTAATTTCAGTTTAATGTTTTGCCTGTCTTTACTCTGTAATTGTTATTTACTACCGTAGTTATACAGTAATCCCTCGCCATATCGCGGTTCACGTTTCGCAGTCTCACTGTATCGCGGATATTTAAATTGTATATAAATACGTAGCGTACAGCAGATGAGTAGACGCACGTATGGAAAACGCAGCTACGGCCGCTTCCGCTTGAGCTAGTCGGTCTGATTGATTGGCGGTGATCGAAGCCAGCCAGAACCTGCAGTCCCACACGGTGAGTGTTTACTGGAAATAACCGTCAGAGAACCGGTGACAGTCTGTAGGATTACCCGTAACATCATCCACAGTTTCCCGGTAGGCAGCTGGACGTCCTCGGTGTCGGTGTGTTTAAAATACGGCAAAGTTTTTCCGAAGTGGACGTTTCAAATGGACCGCTGCGTTGCTAGTTCCATTATCGGACACGCCTGTAGAAGTTTTTCTTGACGGAGAGGTTTTAGAGCATAGGACGTGTTTACAAGAGTGTAGGAAGGGTTAATAACAGTGTGGGGAGGGTTTATAACGCCTCAATATACATATAAATAATGAAATAAATAGAAGGTTGCTACTTCGCTGATTTCGCGGAGGGACTACTGTATAGGGAACAAGTCAGAATTTGGCAAAAAAAGATCTACAGTGTAAATGAGGCCTACAAATATATGCATGAATTAAGTTTTTTCACATTTTAACTGTAAGCAAAGATAATCTAGGTTTTATAAATTAATTTGAAATGAAGTTCATGTACTATAATTCAAACACAACACATTTTCTTTTTCTTTTCAGATGCATCATTCAGTTTTTCAGTCAGCTGGAAAGCCTGCTGTGGAACGCTGCACAACATGCTGCAGGTTGTTCCACTGCCCCCTTTGCCCCAAAGCCATGTTCAAACCAAGCCAACCATCGAAGCTTCAGCGGCATTTGGAGGTCCACCTAAAGAATGCCATTACATTTGAAGGTAATGCCATTGCATTTTAGATTGCGCACGCACGCACTTTTGTGTCATGTGACTTGGTCATCATTGTCTAATCTAAACATTTTCTTTAATTGCTTTTAGACAAGAAGATCTGCCGCTGCAATTTGAATTGCAGGGATGGGGGACATTTTCATTGTCCTATTTGTGATAAGACAATTGTTAGAAAGACTGATATGGTAGGACACTTAAAGACTTGTTCCACACAAAAAAGTACATCCACTTCAGATGCTGCCCAGTCCAAAAGGAGTCAAGATCCCAGTCTGTGTGCAGTTACACATGCTTTGCGGCATTCATCCTTGCCCTCCCTGCAACAAACCACAAAATCCCCATCTCCAGAGCTGACTCCTGTTCTTGTGCAACAAGATACAGCCCAGTCTCTTCAAACACCTACCATCCAATCCTCAGCAGAGACACAGATGTCTTCTCCTTTGGTTTCCTCTTCCGTTGTCCATACTGCCCAAGAGACTCAAGATCCAAAATCAACACTGAAAAAGTTCAAATGTCCCCTCTGTGCAGTTACTTGTTTTAGGAGAAACTTAGCCAAACACATCCAGAGGAAGCACCCCAAAAAATCAAAGGACATAACAGAAATTGATCATTTAAAGAGTATCTGTGTGGATGCCAAAAATGGAATTTCTGCAGTCCAAAAAGGAGGACATGGCTTTTCAGTCCCCATACATGTCCAAAACAAAACCTGGGGTCGAGTGCACAAGGTTCAGTGTGAGTTGGAGGAATGCAAGCAGTTCTGTAAAATGGCATCACGGAGTGGATTTACCTTTACACACTGTGAACACATCCGCTCTTTGCAATACTGTACAGACATAGCCACAGAAGAGTACCTCAGAGAAGAAGTGTTATCAGAAATGGTGCACTTAAAATTCTTTGGTGAGTCAAAAAAGGCAACCTGTATTAAAAGGCAAAATTATGCACAGGCAGCACATGTCCCTCTCTGTGTTGAGGTGTCATTTGAGGAAAGCTCAAAGCAGTTTTGTTTTTCAGTCCATGAGCCAACTTTACACAACTACAGTTGCCTTGGGAGGGTATTTGTAACATACAATTCCTCAGCAAACACATGGCATTGCCCTTGTGCCAAACCAAGGATGTCATGTGTCCACAAAAACATCAGCAAATGGCACATATTTCAAACAAACCGGGATGTGTTCAGAACGGAGGAAACCAGCACCAGTACATCACAAAAGCATGAAGATACTGTCTATCCACCATCAGCTGAAGTCTTCAAACGACTTGTACACTATATATATGGACATAAAAAGCTTCCAGCTAACCTGCCAGATGACCTTGTAAGACCCAAAGCACTCACAGACTATGTCACAGAGTTGCATCCAGTAGAGACAGTTTGTACACTCTGTCCAGGAACTGTAAATCTCGAAAAGTCATCAAGGATCTCCATAAATGCCAGGATAATCTCCATAAATGGGGTAATTGAAAGTAAGTAATTCTGGTGTTGCCTGCTGTTGTGAAAGTTTGCAGAGAGCGCAACACAGCGTTAATTATATATTCATGTTTTGTTTTGTTTTTTACGCCAGATGTATCAACCTATTTCCGGCGATGTCCACAGTGTTACATGACCTACAGATACCAGGAATGGCAGGACGGTCTACATAATTTCGATGACCATACTATATTGACCCTGGAACTGTGTGTATACCTGAGACACAACCTACAGGTACGTACAGTATATTTTTTTATGATGACAAATGCTTAAATATGTGTGTGGGTATATTTGTATAAGTCTTGCATAACATGTTTATTTTTTTTTGTAGAACAATGTCTCAGTATCCAAAGTGTTAAATGCACTCGAAAGCCTAAGGAAGGTGACAATTCCTGCCAGAGACACTGTTCTGCATGCCTACTGCCACTTTGAGGCATTGACAAGCCACGATCATTCTTTTTCTTGTGTTTGCTGTGGCTACTATCCTCCGGTAGTTGTCATGGACCTACACAAAAAAGGAGTGTTCAACTTCCCTGGTAAGTCACAGTGTCTCCTGTGTTGGGAGAGAGTTTAATCATATTATATTCAAAACTAGATAAATACATTACTTTTTTTCAGTTACTGACATTAAATATGTCCCAGAGAACTTCACTGGTAAAGTTAACATTGAAGAGTTCTGGGATTCTGTTCAGCTGGAGATGATTTCTCATGGCTTTGTCCAAAGTATGTACATATTCTCCAATTTTCTGTAAATCAGTAATTACCTCCACTTAATGATGTAATGCACTTAAGCATATTAAGAATGTCACGTGTGGTTTATTTTTCACAGGTCGTGTAAAGAACAGCTTCAGTGTAAGACCTAGTTTTGAGTACTGGGGTCCGTGGATTGGAAAGAATACACGTCTATCTGAGATGGTGTTAAACACTGAATTTGAAAAAGTATCCTCTGCTAAGTCCTCCACTGAAGATGAAGTCACGATGGTGTCAGAGGACCGGCTGGTGGATGAGCTCATGAAGCAGAAGGTACATCTGTGTATGTATGCATGTATGTTTGAGTTGTATTGTACTGTGACATGTCACTTTATTTACTGTCTGTATTTCTAAAGGTTTCAACTGTGCGTAAGCTGTGCAAGGCCTGCAATTTGGATGTGAAGGGATCGCGGATGGATCTGATTCTTCGACTTAGGTAGGAGATGAAGACACGACATTCATACGACAAGATATTCCAGAAAATCTGGGGAGCATCTGGTAAGGATCACATATAACTGCATGATAACTACTTAAGATTCGCTATTTGCATGCAGGTTTAACTTCAAACTGTACACCACACCATGCGGACAGAGAATCACTGACCACCCACCTTTAATGGAAAATTGAAAAAAAAAATTGAGTAGTAAACATGCAGAGTCTCCAAGAGATTTTGCTGACCTCCTTCTATCATGGAAACACCTGCCAAATGTCAGTGTTTATGATTTTGCTCGGGGTCTGGCAACTCATGTCAACCTACGTTGGCCAGCTGTGATGCCTTTCAAGCCACATGAAGGGAGATTGGTTGCATCAACACCAGTTTCTTCTGCTGAGCTGTGTGGTGTTCTCTGAAGATCTCCCTACCATGGCTGACTGAAATGTTGAAGAATCCTAATAAAGATGGGCATCCGTGCACTGGTTCCTCAGACCACTATGTCTCTTATGACAAATTCCATGAGGCCAATACCAAAGACCCACAGGAAGTGTTAAGAAGTTCTGGAACCAGGCTGATCCTCCTCATGTTGCTGGAGTTTTCAGGTCCAAAGGGGAATCCACAGAACCCCTGTGGGATGCAGAAACTGGCAGAGAACTTTTCTGTGGAACAATGTCTCTGGAAAACGTCCACATAATTTCCAGGATTATCCGCTTTAATTACCGAGACGACAGACCAGCTCGACGGCAGAGAGACAAGTGCGTCCACCACCTCCCTCTGTTTTACAACCCTGGGCCTAGTATCATCATTGATGAGCAGCTGATGCCATTTAGGGGCCGCTGTCCCTTTAGGCAGTATATACCATCTAAACCTGCAAAATATGGTAGAAAGATCTGGGCTGCCTGTGATGCCACTTCCTCATATGCTTGGTATTTAAAAGTCTACACAGGGAAACCTGATGGAGGAGCCCCTGAGAAAAATCAAGGAAGGAAAGTTGCCCTGGACATGACTCAGGGACTCAGTGGACACAACATCACATGCAACAATTTGTTTTACCTCGCTCAAGCTGGGACAGGAACTCCTAAAGAGGAAGCTGATCATGGTGGGAACGATACGGAAGAACAAGTCTGAGCTCCCACCCCAGCTGCTGACTACAAAGAACAGGCCTGTCAAGTCTTCCAAGTTTGTG
>OMNN01019062.1:0-10075 GCA_900302755.1 Chromis chromis
GCAACCATACTGAATCTTCTGAAAGACTTTAAAATAAGTTTCAGTGTGTAAGAGGTGTTCTCTTCGCTGGAAGGCGGAGATATTCGTCAGCCCAGATATGAGGCTTGCTGCTGTTCTCAGGCAGTCCTGATGGGGGTTCTGTAATGGGGAGGGACTTAGTGGGGTGGGTGGGCAGGTATTTGTGGGTACATCGAGTAGGGTGTCTGTGGGATCAAGGGCTCTTTATGTTCACAGGCAATGCTAAAAGTTATTTATTGAATCTGGTCATTGTACTTCTGGAAAGACATTGAAATAAATGTTTGATACAAACTGTTATTGACTGACTCCTGTTACATTAACTTTCAAGTTTAGGTTACAAATTGTGGTATAAACTGCTGTTTGTTTTTCCCCTCTGAATATTGCAGCCAACACGCATTCACCACTCACTCAAATGGGAGCAACTTAACTTTTTCTGTCAGTATGTTGAGCACAAGATTTAAAAAAAAAAAAAAAAAATCACTTCTGTAGTAATCAATGTTTTATTACAATATCAAAGCTCTTCATGTTACTACAGTCACAACACAGTCATTAAATATGACACCCTGAGTGTCCATCCCTCCAAATACGAAGGCCAGATTTATTGTCTCCGAGGCTGCTGAGCTGTTGGCCAGCTCCTCATCCCCATTCCCCTCGGCACACATCTTCCATGGCAACAGACACATGGAGTGGTCAAGTCGATTAGGTGGCACATCTCCATCAAATTTCATTAGGATCCATCTACATTTGTCTGTAAGAAGAGAATATAACATTCATACTTAAAATTTCAAGGATTTTTATTTCATTTATGTACAAAATGACAAAGTAAACCAATATTCAGTCTAATAGTTAAAGGCAGTGTACCAGTGTTGAATCTGTACATGGAGTTAGTGGCTCCATCTGCAGTCATCCCTCCAAATATGTAGATGTTTTTTCCCAGCACCACAGCTGAGTGGGCTGCTATTCCTGGTGGGATATCTCCTTTGGCCTGCACTTTCTCCCACTTCATGCTCCCTTTAAACAGAAAACAGTTCAATTATGTTTAGCTAAAGATAAATCATCCCAGTACCATGTTCTGATACACTAAATGTTTATCCTGTCAGGAAACTAGGTGCACAGTATGTTTCCTCTGACAACTCAAGAGATATAGATACACTTACTTGAGTCAAGAGAGTACATATCATTGTGGAATTTATCTCCAGCCATGCCTCCATGAATGTAGATCTGTAAACCCACTGCTACGATAATATGGCCGTGTCTGGCTGGAGGTTGCCTGCCTTGTGTTTCTGGTTGGGACCAAGTGGAAGACACTGGAACACATTTCCATAAAAATTATTAATATGCAGAGTTGATTATTGTTGTCACATAAAAATGCACATTGTTTTAGCATTTGTTAACACTTAAAACAATATTATGAACACTAACTGGAGGCAGAATAACTGATACACCTTCAATGGAATATGCTTTATTTTAGGGCAAATAGATCTGACATTGTGAAAAGTGACAACTGTCACAGAACCGGTCTCTTATGAAGTAGTAACTCTCCAGGTATAATATGGTGTCAGGTTGCATCAGACAATAAAGCTGACATTAAGTACATTGTTTCAAAATATATGGATCTGTATAGTTGTTTTCAGTTATTCTTTTAGATTATATCTCTGCACAGTCAGTGTGCACATGCCCACTCAGGCCTAAGAAGAGGTCAAGTCAGCCAAAATAACTGAAAACACCTGCAGGTGTCTAAAGTTTTTACAGGAACAAAAACTTCAATGAAAGATGTCTGCACTTGTTTTGTTTAGCATGTGTCTTTTTAAATGTAATATATTCACATTGAAATTTGTCACGATCTCCTGAAACATTCAAAATGGTGATCGATTTAAATCTATTCAGACATTCAACACAAGTTAATTCTGACTCCTTTATATTTCTATGCTTATTCAGTCAAAATGTAATTTTGCCTTGAGGACAATCTAAGCTGTGGGACTAAATGTCTTCATGTTGGTGCAATGTGATGTAAGCAGAAGGTTAATTTGACACAAACCTGTATCAAAGACATTAAGTTTGGGGTCTGAGACCGGTACAGCTCCTGCTTCCCCACCAGAAAAGACATATAGTTTGTCCTCTAGGCAGGCTGAGCTGGTGTGGTATGTCCTGGGACTGGGGAGTTTCCCATTCCCCATGACATTTTTCCAGCGAGGCTCACTGTCTGGACACACACAAATAGTAACAAATTGTTCACTTAATCTTTATGGTTATGTGATGACACAGAATATGCTAGTTTTCACTGCCCCCAAAAACCACAGCACAGGATTTCAAAGATTGACCTGTCCTCTTTGACGGAAGCCTTGTGTATCTGTGAAAGTGACAACTGAAGATGACTATAAATACCAAGATGAATTTAATTGGAATTTACCTGTTAGTTGTACATTCTGGATGCAGTTGCGATTGCCAGTCTGCTGTGCCCCACCAAACACCCACAGACTCTGTGGACAGCTCTCTGGTACAAAGCTGCAGTGTTCATACCGTGCCTCCAAACCTTCCCATTCTGCAATGTCCCATTGATGATTATCTGGCAAAAGGGGGAAAAAAAACATTCACATAAAGCCCTGTGCTATCAGCTTGAAGGTAGCACACTGTCAAGTACATAGCAAATAACAAATGTTTTACCAATATGGAGCTGTGACAACTAACTTAATAAACAATGCTTTATCCCAATATTAACGTTAGCCCCTTGTATCCTCTTATAATTGTAGATGGACTATACTGATAATAAAATAGATTATAATTAAGAAGCATGGCACCAAAACACTCAGAATTTCCACAGCCTTGTTTCCCTACAATTTTTAAAATGCACATTTCTTAGCTGTGATTGTGATTTCATGAAAAATAGCTACTACACAGACCTGGGTTAGTTCACATTTATTGTTAGTGTGACTTCTTATGTCCTAAAGTCTGATGATTTCCACAAAATCAATCCCAGTTAAGATGTAATTGGCCTAATATCAAAGCAATAAAAAAAAATCTTGATATTTTTTCTTGTAAACCTTTTGGTTTATAAAGCACTGCAGTATGCAGAAGCTATAATACTATAAAAGACTAACTGTATATACTATATATATGTTGTTGTTTTTTTATACCTAGATTTATAATTTGCGAATGTGAGAAACTGCCACTGGGATTGGCTCCCCCGACAATAAGGATTCTTCCTTTTCCTCCATCTTCAGATGGAACAAATGTGCAGGTGTGACCCACAGTGACACCTGGAGCATCTCCCCTGGGTATTAAAGAATACCTGTTGACAACAAAACAGTTTCAGAAGAGACACACTTTTATTTTTACTATCACAAGTGCAATGATCTTATTCTTATTTACTTACCATAATCCTTCCTTGGGTTTTTCTAGAGGGTCAAGTACTGGGAGAAACTCCATGGCTGTCAAGAGATATATGAATAAATGAACCTGGTATTACTGTGTCCTCGTGTTTGTCTTGTCACTGATTATATTACACTTTGGGTGGTGATTAGATGAAAGACAATAGATAATACAGTAGCAGCCAGGGTAAAAATCTCACTATGATCTCAATGCCTGATATGATTTTACTACGATCTTAATACGTCTCTGAAGAAGCTAACGCTACCCACAGAAACTCTTACGTGAAATATAGCCACAAACGAAGCAACACAAATATTTAGGAAGGTATTTCTACAGTGCTACTTCCAGTAAATGATGGCTTGTAAAACATAGTGAAATGTAGCTTAAATTAGCAAAAGTGCCACTGGGTTGTGAACACACTGAGCGCCCTCCAACCTAATTTTGAGTATGGGAGATACTTCATCTACACTAACCTGTTCTTCCGGGTCCCTGCTACTTATCCGTGTACTTTAACTGAAGTCAGTATTCTTTGGCCCCATTTTCTAACGTCTACAAACAAAACAACGGCTTGGTTTTGTATGTACAACGGTTATTGGAGCTAAACGAAACTGTAAAATGAACTAGCTAGCGTAAACACTCAACTGCTAGCAGGAGTGGAGCTCTACGTTAAAAACAGTACGTAAAGTGTTACGTTGGTTACGTTGTGCAGTTCCAAACGTAGTTGCCCTGGTTATGGAGCTTCCTGGAGCGCATGCCCACAAGCAGTCGGCCCGTTCTTACCGTTTAACCACTGAACCTACCTAGCTTAAAGTTGCTATTTTATCAAAGAAATATAAACGCAAGTTCCTCCTTCCTTCCTTGCAAAGAAGCCTGTTCTGGTCAAGACACTCAAAAGCGTGTTAACTCAAAAAGAACTATCTCCAATTTAAAGTAAAAATGTAGGATATAGGTGAAATATACGCCATACTTTTTTCAGTGATAAGTCGAGGCTAGCTAATTATGCTAACCCCATGTTGAAGTTTAAAATGCCCTGCAAGATGTGGGCAAGCAATTCTTAGTTAGCTGGGACAGAAAATCACACTGGCTGCATAATAATGTTTTTTAACCATAATTTGGCTTATTTTTGGTTAGCCAAACAAAGATGCCATGACATAGCCCCAATGGGAAACTAAAGACTGTATAAATCACCTATATACTGTTTATGGGCAAAACTTAATTTACGTAATTTCAGTTATTTATGATCTAGCATAGAAGTTCTAAAAAATAATTTGTGATTTTGTTGCTTCATTTAAGACAAGCAAAACGTTTGCCACTATAAAAATGTTCTTACTGTGCACAAGAGGGTATATGTTTTCATTTCAGCTAAATAAAAGAGTCTTTGAAGTATCTGTAGAAGGGAGATGCCTTTAAAATGTAGGTAATATTTGTCAGGCCTCTTGTGAGTTTTTAATATGTGCTCAGACTCAGAAGTTGTGTCGTGGTCAATTTTGTAAAAGTCTTCTGAACTGTTTGGCAGACTACAATCACTTTCACTATCCACTCACAGGAGCAAAATCTGACACAGGGTATGGTTATTACAAACTACAATTTACCCTTTGTTATGTTGTCATTTTATTGTTATTGATTTAAGTCGGCCAGAATTTAAATGTGTCTGTTATTCTGTCGATCCCTCACAGAGCAGTCTAGCGTAAAACTCACCTGCCTGTATTTCTCCTTTAGTTTATCAGTCCTCCACATTTCCTGTAAAATGTATAAGCATCTGTGCATAAGATACAATACTACTGTACATGAATATGGACTTAGTGCTAAAGCAGAGAATGGTATGGCAGTGAAACAGTTATCAGGCTGAAGGACCTAAGCCCACATCAGCTGTTGAGTATCCTTAAAAAAACAAACAAATACAAAGTAGAAAACATGCCAACAGCTGAAATTCAGAGTAGAGTAGTAAGTTGAGATGTTGTGGTTGTGTGCGGTTGTGTAGATGTTGCAGAAACTGCACACATTGTACAGAAAAGCCTACCTAAACTGACATGCCTTCAACAGTTTTGCAAGAAAACCTACAGTTGCAGTTTTCTGATACATTTGAAATTGAAAAATACACTGAAATTAAAAAAAAAAAAAACTGCAAAGGAACCAATATTTCAAATGCATGCAATAGATGCATGGTAAAGTAATGTCTCTGATTTTTTTTTCTTTCCTCGAGTTATGTTTCTCCAAGTTGGTACAGTTAATTTGCAGTGCATTTAGTTGACAGTCCTCTGTCACAAGATTGCATTTCATAGTTTGCCCAGTAGGTCGTGCCATTGTGTGTTTTTGGTAGAACTTTAACTTATGTTCCAACTTTAACTATACTGACTACAAAATTTCTTCTCTGTTGGACATGTAAGGTATCTACTAGTGTAAAAAATAAAAAAAAATAGTGGGAAATGCAGATTAGAATCTGCTATTTGTAACAAACACTGTGATCCTTTAACACCATGAAACCACAGATATTAGTTGCTATTAGATGTATTCTATCAGAAAACCAGTGAAATTTTGTGCTAAAGGGCTGCCGTTTAGCTCACTGAGTTAAGGCGATACCACATGGGCTCAGTCCCCCAGCAGCAGTCATGAGTTCGAGTCTAGCTCAAGACACTTTGTTGCATGTCACTCTCCTCTCTATCCCCAATTTCACTCTGTCTCTATCAATAAAGGAAAAACTCTCCAGGCACTTTTGGGCCCTTGAGCAAGGCCCTTAACCCCTGACTGCTCCCCGGGTGCTGCAGCGCAGCAGCATGCTGCTCCTGCTATAGCATGTATAGTAGGATGAGTCAAATGCAGAAAATGAATTTCCCCAAGGGGATTAATAAAGGTTAAATTATTATTATTATTATTATTATTGAAAATTGAAAGTAGTCTTTAGTTTAACTGGTTCATAAGAAATTGTAAAAGAGGCAGCTGATCAATCAATATGCCTAAGGGTTGTTCCTGCTGGGAAGTTGCCATTCCTGCCTCTGAGCTGTTCCACTTCCTCCATAATTTAGCAAACAGCATAGCTCCTCCTAGAGTTCTTGATGGTGTTCTACTCTTTGATGTTCAAGTCAGGAGCTCATGTCAAAAGTCCAAATGTAGAAGAGGACACATTTTTGAAGAAAAGGCAGAGCCAGCATGTCTCCTTTGATGCACTGCTCAGTCCAGGCTGGATCAGTTCTTAAGACAGTCAGCTTTTTCAGTTCAGTTCAGTTTTAGTGTTTTTCCTTTATGATCAAAAGTTTTTACGAAATAGAAAGAAAACACAACAACAGTCATAAAAGGTCAGCACACAGTGAGATATCAAGACTCAAGAGGTCTATAAGAAAGAGTTCTCCATGAAAAGTAAGATCACAGAACGTTAAAGTATTATATATAGTGTATTATTCCTTAGAATATAACTTTGGTGATTTTTCTTGCAGTCAACAGATGCCATTAGTCATGTCTGTTATACCAAATGAGGGGCTCATGGAAAATACCTTTTGATAGAAGCTGTTACTTTTCCATAAAACAAAGCCAAAAAATGCAAAATCTCTTCATATGCCACATCTTTAGAGACTGGACTTGTTTTACTTTAACTACATTTACTGATATTTTATGTCTTTCCTGTCATAAAATCAGACTAAAGTTTACACATTAGATAGATAGATGGATGGATGGATAGATGAAACTGCAGTATAGCAGCAGCAATTTACATATCACAAAACACACATGAGCGGACATGAGGTTGGTCAGAAAAACACTATTCTGGAAAACACATGCACACTTGCAGAAAAACTACTGTACTTAGATTAAAGATTCAGAATAAGATAAATCAGCACATTAAAGTTTGATGTAGCCTACTGCTTCAGTGATTTTGTTTGAAGTATGCCTTCTGCTTCTGTATAGTCCACACAGTATGTATCCATCAATGTGTGATCAATAAAAGAGCAAACTGGAGTGTGCTCATGTTTAAGTTTGATCATCAAATTATTTACAGGCTATATTTCAACATTGATGTCTTTGGTAAAAGTCTGTGCATTCTGATGAAACGTCCAGACAACCCAGTTCATCTGATGTAACCTTCTGTCATTTACAGGCTTTGGACAGTTGTTACATCATTCCTATGCATGATACTATCGCATATCCACACAATCGCGCCAAAAACAACAAATGATTGTCAATCCAATACATGGAGCTGCATTATAAACAGAAATGCAGCACAAACTTTAAAATAAGTGAAATGTGAAAGTGCTTCCATTCACGGACATTGGATCGGCGTGTTGTTACATCAGCCGTGTTTATGATTTCCCTCGACAGACAGCATCGGCATGTTTGGTATTTGTTGTGACTTCGCTGGAAATCAGCGGCCTCCAGCATGCTGGATGAGCCAATCAGGGCGATCCAACCAGCAGCCGCTCAGCCAATCACGGCCCTTCTTCGACCGGAGAGGAGGAGAGGAGACGGCTTATAAATAAAAAGAGCGCCGGTAATTCAACATCATTTCACAGAGGCAAGAGTTTATCTAAGGTCAAAGAAGAGACACAACTTGCTGCAAGAGGCTGGTACAAGTTAATCAATTGACAGCACTTCCATTGAGGTAAATATAAACTTTGGTATGGATATGATAATGCATTAATATTCTTAATATTTTGTAATTTCTACAAGGCTAAACATTATTTTAAAACGGTTTAATGTCATGAAGCTTGATGTTTTCGCTGCCCAAAGTTTAACTTTACTGTAGCCGTTTAAATCAAGTGTAATTTAACCCTGAGGTGTCAATTTAAAAAGACAAACATGTCTGCGTCAAAACCACTGTCATAGAATTATTACCAATCAATATTATTGTCCATTATCAATGAGTAAATCTTTATAAACTAACTTATCTATTAGTCCTGATCGTAACTACCGATATTAATTCATTTACAGGGTTTTAAACCTTTAAATGTTAGTTTATTTATTTATGTATTTAGTTTTTTTTTTTTACATAGTACCATTTTTGTTTTTAATGAAAAAAGAATGAATTTTTTTTTTTTGCTATCACAGTCTGGGGCAACAATTATTGATTCTGATGTTAAAAAAATAAATAAAAAAAAAGCGTTGTCACATTTTTAAGAAAACTCAGTACCTTAAAGAAATGTCTGTGTCTAAAACACTGCCATAATTATATTCATTTATTATTTTCCACTTGCACCGAGTCAGATTTTTAAGCAATATCAGTCCTGATTATAACTATCAAATATTCATTCAGTTTCACAATTTTAACCCTTTTGATGCCCTTTTGTTTACATGGTACCACTGTTGTTTTTTTAATAAATAAAAACAAAACAAAACAAAAAATTAATTATTTTCCATATAATAAGATATATAATATAATTGTTTTTACTATCACAGACTGGGATATTCCAGCAACAACATTGATTCTGATACATGATTATTTTATGGTTTGTCAGATTTATTAAAATAACTTTCACAATTGGTCCTTTAAATGTTCTCGTCAAAAAATCTGCAATAAAAACATTATATATTAATATAATTTTCTGCTTTCAGTTTTTTAACCAACACTAGTCCTGATTATAAATTGTTCTAAATTTTTTTAACCCTTTAAATACCAGTTTGTAGTGTGTGTGTGTGTGTGTGTGTGTGTGTGTGTGTGTGTGTTTGTGTGTGTACTACACACACACAAAATGAATTATTTTCCATAAATTAAGAGCGATGTGGATTTTGTTCTGATTTTCACAGTCAGGGATATCACAGCGATTAGCAACAACATTGATTCTGATGAAGAAAAATCTCACGTTCCGACCATAAAGGCAAAAATGTCCACAAGATCAAGAACACTACCATGAAAATATGATATATCAGTTTTATTTTCCACTGTCAATGGCTAACCTTTTTTTAACCAACATCAATCCTGATTATAACAACAAAAAATATAAATTTTCAGGATTTTAACCCATTTAATGACAGTTTGTTCACAAAGCACCACTATTGTTTTTTTTAAAAATGAAAATAAACAAACACCAAAATTAGCTATCTTGTTTTTATTTTCATTTAAATTATATATTACATATATATTTATAAAACAACTCACACTTGGGATCTGTCAATTAAAAATCTGACAATCTTACAAGAAGTTGTTGGTAAAGACCTCACTTGCGCCGTTCAGTCAAACAATCATGCGTCTGAGCACAGTAAATCAAATATTTCTTCTCCGCAGATATTTTTTTCATAGATCATTTAAATACAAAGAAGCAAAGATGAAGCTATTGTGGGTTGTTCTGCTGGTGGTCGGCATTGTGTTTGCGTGTTTTGCTGACGACAAGGAGGATGTGGGGACTGTGATTGGAATCGACCTGGGCACCACCTACTCCTGGTAAGAATTAATGTGTCTTCTGGCTTGCTTGTTTCAGAAGACAATGCAATGATGCCACTTAAAAATTAAATGCCATTCAATATAAGGCTGTATTTTTTTTGTGCATTTTCAAATGTTTTCCTGTAGTGTTGGAGTGTTCAAGAATGGCCGTGTGGAGCTCATTGCCAATGACCAGGGTAACCGCATCACCCCCTCGTATGTGGCCTTCACCAGTGAGGGTGAGCGTCTGATTGGTGATGCTGCCAAGAATCAGCTGACCTCTAACCCTGAGAACACTGTCTTTGATGCCAAGAGACTGATTGGTCGCACTTGGGGTGACTCCTC
>OMNN01019063.1:9016-22130 GCA_900302755.1 Chromis chromis
ACAAGTGCTGTGATCAAAATGGATAATCCACTGCGATCCACCGTATTGAGGAAAATGTTAACACACACATTGCATCCTCAACTTTATCCCCATAAAGTTACATTTCAATACATCTAAAGTACATTCTCAATTATGTTTTCAAAGATATTCTCCCAGTACGGTAACAGTATCTCGTAAAGGGAAATAGTGCCACTTCCAAAGAGCCACATAAACATCTACATTAGGAGGTTTAGTTGAGGTGGTAGCGTTAGCCCACTTTCACCCTGGACTCAGGTTTTCATTTTTATTTTAAGTTTCATTGCCACTCACTGTTTGGTCACCAAAACTAGTCGGTTAGATTGAAGAAATCATGATATTTTGGGTTAAACCTGCATTGCACAACTTTTGTCTCCCCCTTCTGGCACTGAGAATAACTACACAGACGCTGCTGACGTGCTTATGACGTTTCTTGCGGTCGATGGCTTTATTTCAAACTGCAATCCTTCTTCTGAGTTTCTTCTTTATCTGGAGCATCTCGAGCTTTTCTTGGACGCTCTCAACGTTTTTCCCTCCATAAGCTCCGCCATGCTCCTGTTTGCTTTAGCCTCCTCAGTCTTCGTCGCTACAGTTTCTCGCCTCTCTGTTCAGCTCTGGCAAACCGATCATTGCCAGCGCAGGAATGTCGCCACAGACACCAGGTTTAAAACTCCAGTACCCTGTGAAATGCAGAGAGATTTACCTGGCGCTGATGGGCTTAAGCAGCTTTGTGTGAACTCATCGGACGTCCTGCGCTGTAGCTCTAAAATGCATCCTTTTAACATACGTTTGGAGCTTCTCCTGCTCCATCTAATATATGAGTAGTTGGCTGAAATGGAGCAACAGTTGGAAAGCAGTGCAAGAAAGATATATTGATTAGAAACATACACACAAACAAACGTAATCCGTGAGAAAATACGTCCCTGAGAATGCAGTTTAGTTGTATTGGGATGTAATCTTTGGGAGGAAAGGCTCGCCCGCTTCGTCTTTTTCCAGTTAAAATCTCATTGAGGAGTCTTTATGCAGCACATTTCAGCCCCTCAGCCTCTCCTCACCTCTGTGTGATTCTTGGAAAACGCACTCAGACTGGTGTCAAGCTTACTGGAATCAGTTTGAGGCAGATAGGACCGTATTGGAAGGCGTTTTGTTCCCATTCTGGTTCGCTCATAACTAAGCGTTGAGAAAAAAAAATCTGCTTTCAAGGGGGCTGCTGACTTCTCACATTGCAGGAATCATTTCTCCGGCTGAAGAACTTCAACAATTCAATTACAGAGAGAACGCTGTCCTTTGATTTGAGAAGATTTTTTTTTTATGTTAAAGACCTCTGAGGGGCTGAGAATGAATTATGAAAACACCCTTCTTTTTTTCTCTCTCTCTCTTTCTCGCTGCATAATTTCAGTATTAAAGAGAATGAGCGTTTTAAGGCCACAGCTGAACTGACTGAGGACCAGTCGCTTAAACTAACTCTGCCCATAAACATCCTGACGCCAGTTAATTGTTGGTTTGAAGATCACCCTCCTCCTCCTCCCCCCTCCGAGTTTGCTTTCTCTCTCTCACACACTCGCTCCGTCTCCATTCTTAAACAATGAATGTCATTTTTTTATAGAGAAAAGTAAGGTGGGTGAGGCAAAGAAAGCAAGAAAGAAAAGAAAAGAAAGACGAGAGAGAGGGAGAGAGGGAGAGAGAGAGAGAGAGAGAGAGAGCAGCGAGGGGAAGAGATTGCAAGCAGTGCTGGTGTGAGAAGGGGCGTATGGCACCCATTATCTTGTTTATTAAAAGCAAGTTTCTTTCCTTCGCTCCCTCCTCCCCATGCAGCTGACCGCAGATATTTCCAAGGGCCTCGCTCTGCTGTTCTGTGCCTACTTCACAGGCTGCTGGAAGGGTCACAGAAGTTGAAACCAGAGGGTGTCAATCGCCTGTTTCGCTTTGTGACCCGCTGGAGGCGTCTCAAAGGCAGAGAGAGAGGCGTGCATGTGCATCAGCGGTATGTGCATGTGCATGAGTGTACGGCTGAGCGTAATTTATGTGTGCACGTGCATTTAGTAATAAAGCCCCAATAAAAAGAAACTATGAGGAAGGGGAAAGTCAGATTTGTCAGTTCAGTGTTAATGGGGGAAACTGCAACGCCTGCAGCGCAATACGCACAGAGAGGAAGCGGGTGTCTTTTCTTTTTAAAAGCCACAGAGGTTACTAGTTAAGGATTTAGGTGTTGTCATACTAAATGGCCGCGCATTAGTCATTCTGAATAATCCGCAGTTGTCAAACTTTCCATTCTTGCACATGATAATGGCGGCAGTTTTAAAGCTCCAAATTTGTGGTAATTCTTCAAACAATTACGTCTTCGCTTCAGACAAAAGTAGACAAAAGCAGGTTTCTAATGTCAAACCAGCACATATCTGTATAACCAGTAGATCTTATCAGCCTAGGCTAAAGTTTGCTAATTAGAGTAACATTAGATCATTGGGCTCGTTGAAAACACAGTGTGTGGTTGACTTCCTTTATGCTTCCAGCTGACTCTTTGAAATGAAGACGGTGTAAAATTCTGAATAACAGTGGCGGAAAGTACCTCAAGTACTGTGTTTGACTTGAATGTTTCCATTTAGTGCTACTTTATACTTCTACTCCCCTACTTTTATCTGACAGTTCCAGTGACTTTTAAGATAAAGATTTTACTCAATAGATAATATAACAAGCTTTTTAAAAATGCAACACACCGTTAAAGATTAAACCAGCAGTTTCCAACCCTTTTGGCTTCATATAAAGATCTGTATGTAGTTGGAGTCGCACTTTAGATGTCTATGAGTTGTTAAGGGCTTCACCAAATAGCGATTTTTTCCCTCTAAAATTCTCACATGGTTTCATTACAATAAATAGTGAAATGATCAAATATCTCACTAAAAATCAAAGATTAGAGAAAAAGTCCAAGACCTATAAACGCATTTGTCGACTAGAAATTAGTTTTTTCTTCTTTCCTCAGGTTTATCTACTGTTCCTGTATGTAAAACTGGAAATAAAGTCATGTAAAGTAGCTCCACCTGCAGCAGCCACAACAGTAACATGCTGCTGACACACAGATGCTTCACTATTAATAATCTAATGACATCATATTTAATAATATATCAGTAAGATGGACCAAACCAGGACTTTTAAGTAAAGAAGCTCAACACTGCAACAAGCACTTGATGGCTACATGGCTGATACAGACCTAAAAGACTGAGGTTAAAGCTAAAAGTCTCAGACTAAAAGTCACACCCTTGCTGATTATCCATTTAATAGATGCAGTTCCATTGCTTTTGCTGTTGATGTTTTACTGGTATTTCAAGGACAAAGCCATAGTTCTCAAAATTCTTTAGCTATCAAGTTTCACTCTGCT
This sequence comes from Chromis chromis, assembly GCA_900302755.1. NCBI lineage: Eukaryota > Metazoa > Chordata > Actinopteri > Pomacentridae > Chromis > Chromis chromis. Next base: position 12,405 of record OMNN01019063.1, read on the forward strand.
TCGGTTGATAGAAAAATCCGTATACTGTTTCTAGCTGCCTGCAGCTGCATTCAATAGATTCAGTGAATACTCACTTTACAAATGTGCCTGTCACTTCTCAAACTTAATGTAGTGACACAAAGATTAACTCAGTGTACAGCTGTTCTCATGTCAAGTTCTGACTTAAAGAGCTCACATTATGGACATTTAGGGGTTTCTGATTTCATTTTGGGGTTGATGAGAGTATGTTCACAAGCTTTATTGGTCCAGAAACAACATTTTTCCCATGTTGTACATTGCTCCTGTCTCTTTAAGGCTGGCCTCCTGAAATGTCAAGTCTGCTCTGATTGGTCAACCGACAAAAGCGAGATGACGTTAATTACATATCTGCTGACAGAGAGGAAATAATGGCAGATTGCAAAGAAGCTGATCATTCTTTGTTTCGAGGCCAAACTAGCTGCTGGGCAGAAATTATGCAAATATGTTACATGATGATGTCATTAAGTAACAGAAGAAAAGCCTGGACTTGAAACGAGGTGTTTCATACAGGTAAGGAGCAGAGTTTTCCATGGAAGAGAAGGCATAGACTGTAACTTTGTAGACCTTTTACATGCACAAAAAATCAATAACACACTGAAAGAAAAGCAAAAGCCCAAAAGCATCATATGGGCTCTTTAAGATGTTTATTAACCCAGTTGTGCTCATACTGTACGTTGCATTTTCCTAAATGTGGTTCAATAAACTACCACACAGAAAATCTGGGAATGAAATGAAATTGGACACTGAGCATGAATAACAGTGGAGTAAATAGAAGCAAAGTGGTTAATTTTTCCCTGGAGCCCCGTTGCTGGTTAATACAAGCATTTAGAGACGCAATCGCAAGAGATCAGTTTGTCTTCTACTAATGATGTGAACGGAAGCAAAATATTAGTCTGAATAGAAGAAATTCAAGATAAGTGATAACACATTTATCAATTTAAATCTACCGTTTAATCACAGAGGATATATATTTATGTGTTTATTAATGGATTACAGACATAAAACAGAACTCAGTGTTAACATTTTGATATATTTTAAAGTGAAAACACTCATTTCTCGTGCGAAGATGTTAAAAAGACACAAAAAATATCAAAACCACAAGACATTCAAGACAAAACCAAACAATAAAACCCAGAACCTCAAACAAAATTACAACTTATCCCTGAAAATGTCTCATCTTTTGTGACCCGACATGTCCCACACTTGCAATAAATACATGACTCATTCATTTTAGAGGTGAATTCACATGTTGTCCAAATGTTATCTCATGTAATGAAACAATACCAGCGCCCCACACGTGGCCCGTGGTTTGGCTTTATATGTTTTCCATACTTTATCAAGATGCCCACGTGTTACCCAGCAGACGCTCTGAATAGAACTACTGTATATGAAGTGAGGCAATTTTACTGCTGGTAAAACTGGCTGTAAAACATCTGAAGCGTTTCTGTATCTCCTCCATCGCCTGTTACATCAAATGGGAAAATCTACACTGAAACTAAATTCATGTGTTTTCCATCGCCCGCCGCCGGGCTCGCGATATGAATCGAGCCCATGAATGAGTTAATCCCAAAGCTACAAATAAGGCAAGAGGCACTTGTGACGCCACTTGTATAATCTGTGCAGAAGAAGTGTTGACACTGGGTAGACGGTTCTCAGGGTGATTTTCTTGTGTTGTGGGTATTTCTGCTGGAGAACTGTTAACACAATGCAGATTTAAGAAGTATTTATGAGTGAAATATTGAGAAAAAAAAATCTATTTTTCTGCCAGTCGCATATTCATTGCAGTTGTTGCAGCTCCAGAGCCTTTCTGTCATAAACATCACAAATTAACATTCTGGTATGTGTGGTTTACAGTTTTGGGAGAGACTTGGTCATGTTTGCATACACAGACTGAAGTGTCATCAGGAGATCATTAGAGTGAGTAATATTTCAGCTTTTGTGGCACAAGTTTTACCCTGAACCTTGGCCTTAAAGACCCTCTGTCAAAGCTTAAAAAAAAAGAAAAGAAAAGCTCAACATTGTTTTATTACACTGACTCTTCATAATTTTATGGGAATTGCTTATGAACATCTTTTTGAAATGATGTTTGCAACAGAACAAAACATTGCTTTTGCTGTGGATTCACATATTCTCTATATTATTCTATGTAATTGATGTTGACGGGCAGTGGTGGCCTAGTGGTTTGTGAAGCGAACTTGTAACTGGTGGGGCGCCGGTTCGAGTCCCCAGACTGGCAAGAGGTTGAGGTGGGAAAATGAGAGCGACCGCTTGTCCCAGTCACCACCACTGTGGGCCTTTGAGCAAGGACCTTAACCCCTGACTGCTCCCTGGGAGCTGCACCACGGCAGCCCACTGCTTGTAGTATGTATAGTTAAGGTTAACTTTGAATAGGATGGGTCAAATGCAGAGAAGCGAGCCACCGGTTACAAGTCACCACTGCCCCTACCCATGATCTTTGTTCCCCCAAAAAATTTACATCTCAATTTTGATTAACCTGCAGGTATACATTTATGTGGAAAGTGAAAAAAGTGCATTGATGAACAAATACAATCAATGATGTTATGGGATACATACATTCCCATAAGTACATGGGGAATATGATTGGTTGCAGAGTTACTCAAGATGGCTTCACTTAAAAAAAACATTTGCTTGATGAGGGTAAATTAATGTAATTTTTGCAAGTTAGACAATGTGGAGTCTGTTTGAAACAACAAAAGGCAATAAAAGTTGTTCGATACTTGAATTCTTAGGGGCTATTCTTGCAGCAGGATGCATCACTGAAGTGTCTTAATGTTTGCATGTATGGGTGTATTTTAATCCAAACAAATTATAATCTTTACCCAAACTGATAGTGTCTGAAAACAACTGAAAACCACAAAGTGAAAGCAAATGTAAACAGTGAGTGAAAACGCTGCAAGACAATGATCTCGATCCTCTGTATCCAGTGTGAAAGCACTGTGGATAATATCAGCACTGGCCCTGCATAGTCCTCACGTGGACTTTGTTGCTTTCTTTATTTTTTTCAAAGCGAAAGAAACTCACAAGTTGAGTAACACAGATGCAAGCAAACACAAAAGAATAGATCAGTAGGTATCTCACGATCAATGCGGTTTTTGCACTGCGGATCGATGTTGCTGTTTCACACTTCACTGTGAGACTGTCTGTGCAACCTCCAACAATGAAGAAGTCAAGCCAAAGTCAGCGCGACACAAGGTCTAAATGGTGTTTATACTGTACGAGAGGGGGGCAAGCACAAAGACAGACACGTCCGCGAACACACAGCGTGCGCGCTCAGGTCATTGTGCGGCGTCATTATCTAACACATCTACAGCAGGAAAACAACTGTTATTCAATTTGCACCAAGCAAATCTCTAAGGCTGTTCAATTCATCAGGGCCAATTACCGATACAAAGTGCTGGAGGTTATCTCCCCTCGCCACATACTGCACTCATTCAGACATAGACCATCGGCTCTGTTATGAATCAAGGTGGCTGCCTGCGCGGCTGCACAATGGCCTTTTGGTGCACGCATGGAAACCGGGTGGTCCGACTGTTTTACACTGGCCAGCTCAGTCGGGGCTGTCCGTCGGCGTTTCTCAAGGACGCTAGATGAGATCCTGATAGCAGCGAGTGGCAGCAGCTCCTCCGGGCCTTTTGGGCTCTGTTTGCATGTCCTGCTTCGTGATCCCTTCTAATTGGCCGTCATTACACCCCACATTACCCTATCAGGGCACGGCTAGAGGGGGAAACAGACCATGGTGGCGGATGGCACGCTTTGGTAAGTCTGAATTACACAACTCCGGGGCCATGACAAATATTGGTGCAGTCGATAACTGCTAATGTAAGCAATGGAACAGATGCCCGCGGTGGAATAACAACAAATATAGTCCGGTTAACCTTCTCGCAAGGCTGCCTTCGACCAGCCAGAGAGGCGCAGGCTCGGTCAAGCGCACATGATGGCTCTCATTCAGCTGCGATTGTGTTTCACTCTGTTGTGTTGAGTGTTTATTAGTTTAGCTGCTTGTTTTTTTTGTTGTTTTTTTTTGCATGCGGCGAGGTGTCCCCTGTTCTGCGTGTGGTCAATTGTAGTGTGATTTAATTGCGGCCGGCGTTTATGAAACCGCAGCGTTAAAAAATCCTTCATAGTAATAATCGGTTTCTTCAGCCGAACAAACAAAAAGTGTGTTTATACAAGTGAACGCATGAACGAGGAATCACTTGAGAGAGAAAAAAGGAGGGAGATAAAGACGAAGCAGCAGCAGAAGCAAAGATTGCTTCCATACTTCTTCTTCTTTTTTTTTGTGACTCATGAGTTTAATTGTTTGTTTTTGTTTGGAGAGTCTGCTTATGTTAATTACGCTCTCCTCTGTTTGAGAAAAATAAGAGTCAAAAATATTTTTCTGCACAAACACTTTGACAGAATGCAAACACGAGAAGTCCCCCCCCACTTCTTTTTTTCTTCTTTACGCTCGCTCAAATCCACACCTCTCAGCCCCGCCACTGAAGGAAATTAAACATCTGTCTTTTCTCTTCCTCACTCCTGCAAAAACTTGGCATCTTTGAGTAATTTTTCTACTTTTTTTCCCCTTGTCCTGATCAGGTCTGGGATTCCCTCGCCACAGACGAATTCAATTTACTCCAGTTTTTTTTTTCTCTCTTTCTTTTTGTGGGAGCGCTCGTACAGGAGACTTAGAGGATAGCGGAGCTGGGAGTCGAGGCCCAAAAACCGCTACGGGACGAAGCCTCGGTCGGGTTTTTTGGACCCCGATAGATGAGACTGCAGCCTTGACCCATGTGCCGAGCTGCCGAGTTGCTTGATTGAAGTGCACCACACTTGAGAACATCAGCGCCTTGCATCCATTGAAATAATAAGCTGACCCGAAGAGCTGCTCGCCTTTGAGCTGCAGCCAAACCATCTGAATCCACTCTGCCCAAATGAGGGCTTATTTTTCAAAGCGTCTCTCTCTCATGTGCGCCGGGCCGACCCTGCACCCGTGTTTCTCTTGCGAGCGAAAAAATAGCGAAAAAAGGGGGCGTCGGAGGGCCGCGTTGGAAAAGCAGCAGATCATGTCTGTGGCGAAAAAAGTTTGTTTGGTGAGTCACATGTTCCTGGAGGGTTGTGTTTGGCCAAGTCACAGTTTTTCTCTCCAGTTGTCCGCCCCCCCCCCAACACCACCAGTTTACTGTTTGTTCGTAACCTTTAAGTCATGAGGAGTTTCTCTGGTGTCTCTTCTGCGGTGTCACACTCAGAAAGTCCAGCTGAAACAGGATGAGACAGAATGAGATGGGACGTTGACAAGCACTTAAAAAGTTCATGTCAGATTTAGTTTTCTGACATTTATTCTTTTCTTTTTTTTCAAGGACTATGTACCAAAAGCATAAATCTCATAGATTTAAACCACATTTAGCTACTTTGCTAAACTGCAAGGACTTGAATCCAGAATGTAAAAAACTAGATAATGTAGAAATTAATACATATGCATCTACATGACTGAAACCATGTTGAAAGAAGACAATAGAGCATAAAAGTCATGTTGCTATCATGTTGTTTTGACAGTTTTTTGAGTTGATCCAATGATAAACTGGAATACACACACAGAACCAACTACATGCTATCCACAGCTTCCATTCTGGCATGTATAATTCTAGATTATATAGAAATTATTACCTATATTACCATGTTGAGCCAAGAAAATATAGAATGTAAGCAACTGTATCATGGTGAGTTGACGTTAATGCAATGCGAAACTGGACCACACATACAGAACTAACCATATACTATGCACAGCTGAGATTTTGACATAAGAAATTCTTGATTACATAGAAAATATTACATATGTTAACACGTTGAACAAAGAAAATGAAGACTAAAAGCCACTATATCATGTTATGTTGACTCTTCTTGTTGATAAACTATCATACACCCACAGAAATAACCACATACTATGCACAGCTGCAATTTCAGCATGCAATTATAGATTGTACAGAAATTCTTACTTATATTATCATGTTGAACCAAGAAAATGAAGAATAAAAGCTACCGTATCATGTTGTGTTAACATGATACGGTGAGTTGAGTTAACGCAATGATAAACTGGAATACACCCACAGAACTAACCACATAATATGCACAGCTGTGATGTTGACTTATGGAAATCTAGATTGTATAGAAATGAGTGCATCTATTATCATGTTGGACCAAGAAAATGGAGAATAAAAGCCGCCGTATCATGTTGTGTTTATTTTTTTAGAGTTAACACAAGGATGTATATATGATAAACTGCCACATAAACGCAGAACTAACCACATACTATGCACCGCGGCAATTTTGGCATGAAATTATAGATTATATTTAAATTATTATGTGTATTGTCATAATAAATCAAGAAAATAGAGAATAAGCCATTACATCATGTTGTGTTGAACCTTTTTTCGAGTTAATGCAATGATAAACTGTCATGCAACTACTGAACTAACCACGTACTATGCACAGCTACGATTTTGACATGTGAAATCCAGATCATATAGCATTTAATATATATATTATCATGTTGAATCAAGAAAATAGAGAATAAAAGCCATTATATCATGTTGTGTTGACTCTTCTTAGAGTTAATGCAATGACAAACTATCACACAACTACAGAACTAATCACATACTATGCACAGCTGAGATTCTGATGTATGAAATTCTAGATTATTACATTTATTATCATGTTGAATCAAGAAAATGGAGAATAAAAGCCACCATATCATGTTGTGTTGACTTTTTTAGAGTTAATGCAAAGATTCACTGGAATATATGTATAGAACTAACCACATACTATGCAAAGCTGAGATTTTAACATGTGAAATTTTATATTATATAGTCAATTTTACATATATTGTCATGTGAAATTAAGAAAATAGAGGATAAAAGCCATTATATTATGCTGTGTTGGCCTTTTTGGGGTCAGCCCTATGGTCCCACAGCCCAATGGTCCCACAGCCCTATGTTCCCACATTTTTAAAGTTTCTTCTTTCACTAAAAATTTTGAAAAGTAGGCCCTATGTTCCCACATGTCTCACATTTCTAAGACAAGGGAAAACACAAATATTTCCACGCGGTTTGGCCTCTCATTTACACGAAAACCCCATTTTTTATCTAAAGAAAATGATTATTTCTAAAAACTGGGAACATAGGGCCTAATTTTGAAAAATATCTTAGGAATGTGGGAACATAGCGCTGTAGGAACATAGAGCTGTGGGAACATAGGGCTGTGGGAACATAGGGCTGTGGGAACATAGGGCTGTGGGAACATAGAGCTTGGGGAACATAGAGCTTGGGGAACATAGGGCTGTGGGAACATAGGCACGCTCCCACCTTTTTTAGAGTTAATACAATGATGAACTGGCATGCAACTACAGCACTAACCACAAACTATGCACAGCTGCAATTCTGACATGTTGAATTCTAGATTATGCAGAAATTGTTACCAATATTGTCATATTAAACCCAGAAGACTGAGAATAAAAGCAACTGCATCAAGTTATGTTGAACCTTTTTAGAGTTAATGCAGTGATAAACTGGCGTACACCTACAAAATTAACCATGCACTATGCACATCTCTGATTTTGACATGCAAAATTCCAGATTATACATTTTTACATATAATATCATGTTGAACAGAGAAAATTGATCATATAAGTCACTGTATCACGTTGTGTTGACCCTTTTTTTTTGACTTAACACAATAATGAACTGGCATACAGCTACCAAACTTACCACATACTATGCACCGCTTTGATTTTGACATGCAAAATTCTAGAATATATAGAAATTATTACCTATATTATCGTGTTAAACCAAGAAAACGTAGAATAAAAGCCACTGCATCATGTCGTGTTGACTCTTTGTAAAGTTAATGCAATGATAAACTGGCATATACCTACAAAACTAACCACGTACTATGCACAGCTTCAATTTTAACAAAACATAAATGAAATAAACCAGTTTTAAATTGAATTAGGTGCACAATATGTGGGGGGGGGAAATGTGTTGAAAAGCAAATAAGTTCATTTCTTTTCATTTAAACTTGAATACATATGCTGCTAGTGGCATAATTGTGGACCTGGGATGTTTTGTACTGTCACTTCTTAACGAATTATATCTTTCTGAATTCCTCTGTAGCTGATAAAGAGCCCAAAATTAGCACAAATAATGGGCTCTTCTTTATTTAATTCATTTTAAATGGAATAAATTGTGAAAAATCTCCACAATTGTGAATATTTGATGGATTCCGGCTACGAAATACCAAATATCTTAGAAGTTTGAGTTGCTGTTTGCTAAAAATTTGAATAAGTGAGCTTGGATTTAAAGGATGATACGACATTTTTCAAGCATCCCTGATTTATTGCCTCGGTGCGCTGAAAGGTGCAGATGGAGCCGCTCCAGGTTACTCTGAGGTCACAGCTTGTTACAAAAGGTGATCGGGTTACACACAAAAACTTTTGTGAACAGCTTTTGGAAAAGGTTTGACATATGTTTGCATTGATACTTTTTCTATTCCTATTTATTTGATCTCATTCATCTGACTGCTTTTGCTCCGTCTGTGTTCACGTCCCTTGACCTTAGTCTCGTTTTGTCTGCGTCTGGTTTGATTTTATATTTTTTTGAAAATCACTTTGGAACATTGTTAAGAAAAACGCCATATAAATAAAGTTTATTATCGTTATTATTTAAAACCCATTACTCGAGAATATAAACGGCGGGTTAGCTGATACTTAAAATGGTTGTTAGTTGTTCAAGTCAGTTGGAAGAATTCCCAGAAAAAGTTTTTTTTGTTTGTTTTTTTTTCTTCCGCAATGAAAAAATTATTACAATTTCTATATAATACATAGAGAACTGCCTCTTCTAGAAAGTCAGATATAAAGTTTGGGAACATAATATGAGAGTCGTTGGTCAGAAAAGGTCAAGGAAAGTTAATCTCATTGTGTTAACGGAGTAAAGCGGCCGAACAGGTTTTTGACGCGGTTTCCATTTTCAGTAATTTCATATGCTTCAACTGAGAAATGTCAGGCTTCACTAATAACTCTCAGTGTGTCCCAGCATTCCCTCTGCCCCTGTTTTTCTTCTTTTTTTTCTCCCCACTTTTGACAAGTCTTTACAACGTCTGACATGTGTTTGAATTCAAAAGGCCAAGCGGAGACTCCCCGTTTTCCATGCTCATCTATCCATTTCGGGTTTCTTCCCCTGCGTCTCATCCCTGATTAGAGCTGTCGGTGGGTCATCTGCAGCCCATAATCTGCCCCACCCACACAGCCGGCGGTGCAGCGGAGTGCATGCATGGGAATTTAATCTGGAGTGGACGTTTTGGAGGCCCGAATGGAGATATATCAGTCGGCGGTCAGTTGCAACACCTCGAGAAGGGAGAAAAGTTAGCAAAAAAAAAAAAAAAAGAAAGAGCATGAAGAGAGAGGAGAAGGAACAGGGAGCGACGGAGGAAGACGTCACCGTGCAATCTGCTCCCTCAGCACAGCTTCTCAGATGTGGTCTGGCACCTAGTTCACAAAGCCAACCAGATCCACACATTGCCTTCATATATCTCTGGAAAGGGGTGAGTGAGTGAGGAGGAGGAGGAGGAGGAGGAGGGTGTGTGATGGGGGAATGTAAGGGGGAGACAGAAACTGGGAGCGGGTGACAGAGGAGGAGGAGGAGGAAGGGGTGGGTG
>OMNN01019065.1:0-14957 GCA_900302755.1 Chromis chromis
TGCATGTTTTAGATGTTTCCCTCTTCCAACACACCTGATTCAAATGATCAGGATCGTTGTCAGGCTTCTGCAGAGATTGATGATGAGCTGATCATTTTAATCAGGTGTATTGGAAGAGGGAAACATCTAAAACATGCAGGATAGTGGCCCTCGAGGACCAGGATTGGGCACCCCTGATCTAACCTATCTAACACCCAACAATAAAATCACAATAACACACCATTGAGGGGTCAAACAGGTTTGTTACAATCAGAATGTCTGGCATAAACATCCTTAGTTTCCAAATAATATTTTGAAAACAGCCAAGTAAGCACTGCAGAATATTGCAAATAACATAACCTTAAGTCACCCTTCATCTAAACAGTGGGTGTCTGAATTGCTGTAAACTACGTAGTTTGACACATGAGGCATTCAGTGGTTTGCTGTTATTTAAGAAATAACTAAACGTATAATCACAGAAATTAATGAGCAAAAATCCTCTCTATGTGTCCCTTTAGGAATAAAAAGTGTTCAAGTTAGAAGATATACTGGCACAGCAATTTGAAGCAGTAGATTCAAAATAAAAATACAGAGAAATGTAAACAGATTTATCTAATCACAGCACTTACATTACCAATTTTGTGGAATGGAATTATCAAAACCATGTTTGATTCTGCAGTCTTTAAACTTTTAAAACTCATAAATGTCAATTAACAGCAGGGTATGAAGTAACATTTGAGTGTTAAGTCATCCATGACACATTCTCTTTGTCATAAGCATTGATAGTCTGAACCATAATTGTGTTGAGATGAGACAACCCCGGATTATATACTACTAGCCCCAGTCCCTTTACAATATTCTACTATATCCCCATCTACAACGATTATAGAGGAAAAAACAAAAAATCAATAATGGTGAAACATATTCTTCACATCATATATCATGGCGAGTTATGCCAAAGAAGACAAAGTATTAAGAACACCGTCACACTGGGTGCACTGAAAGAAGTCGACAAAGCTTTTAGATCTCAGCATTAATTGCTGAACATCAGTTTTAGCCATTGCTTCGTTGACCAAAATTTTAGTATTTTTCTTACTGTAAAAATAGAAACTGTTGCACCAAGACATTTCCAAGCCCATTTTACTGTGGCTTCCTTGTTGTATGTCAACATTTAATCCCTGCTTTGTCTTGAATAAACACTTCTGGACTCCTTCCAATCAATCTGAAGCAATCCCTGAGTTTTCAGATTGGTTATTCCTGAGATGAGCCCAAAAGTGGAGGTGTTTTTTTCCCCAACCATCAACTGACTGCATGTGGTTTTTGAAAATTAAAATAATTCTAATCTAAAAATATGGAACATATATTTAAAAGTGATTAAACTGATTAAAAAAATAATGCATCTTACACATGATTAGTGCAGTTACATTGCATTGGTTTTGGCATAGATAGGTATGCCAATGGGCTTCTCTTCTGAAAGGCTCATTGTGCACTAAAATAAAAAATAAAATCATACAAGGCAATGAAAATAATAATAAAAAACCCTCACAGTTCTTCGTCAGTCCTCATTATACCTGTACAGTATGCACTGTATATTGTTACTCTTATGGTGCAATATATTACTGTTACATTGTATTCATATTATATTATTAAGGACAATGACAGTGATTTATCAAGCACATATGTACAAAGTAATAGGAGTACCTTGATGTTAAAAAATCTGTTACCCAAATATATTCTCAAGTCATATGTAGCTTTGAATGACATTTGGCAGTTTTCTGATGTCTACTAGATCATTAATTGCCGAGAGGCTTAAACAGGAGCAGGAGGAGAAGCTGCAGCATTCTTGGATGAAAATAAATAAGTAGTATGATATTTCTTAAAAGGCTTTAGAATAATTTTACATATATATTAATTGGGTGTAAAGTCACAGTCAGCTTCTCCTGTAAAACGGGAGTAAAATGCTGATTAGCTAGCTAGTCCTACATGCTCCTCCGTGCAGGCTTGGTGTTCCTGAACTCTTACCCTACTAAGGGTTAAATGGAGGTAATGTCTTAAATAACTACCTAAAAATGGATCACACTGAATAAACAAAAACACCAGCCTTCTCACTGGCAACATCATGTCTGATTCTGCCTCATGGTATTCAAGTATCAAGAAGAGAGCTAGCTGGACCCTATATAGCAACTTAGTCCTGGTCAAGTATCTTAAAGTGATGTTGCACATGTATTGGGGTTAGTATCCCATTGGTCAAAATTCAAATCCAAGTTGAGGTAATAGTAAAACAGCAGTCTTTTACACAGCAGCCCATAGAATAAGAATATACTGCAGAGGTAAAGTTGATAATGCTTTGAGCCGTTAGATAATTAAAGAGTAACTTAACATCAAGCTGAAAAGCAGTGTTCTGCTGCCCTCTCTGGGTGAGACTTAAAAGAGTATCTTGATTGCCCTGCCAACCATGTTTTTCTACACCCTGAATAACTGTAACTATATCACACAGCCTTGTACAACAGACCATACTATAAATACTTGTCAGATAATGAAATAGCTTTGGAATCATACTTCCCCTCACAATATTTCAACATCAGCATTGTAAAGGCTGTGTCCAAAATTCCTGTAGCTTAACTCACTCAATAAAGCGACTGGCAAAGTGTGCCAGTCAAAAAAGTCGTCACGCTATTAACCTCAAGTAGGGATGAGGAAAAGGCTGCTTTCTACGACCACAACCCCAGATTTTTTTCACTATGTAAATGATGATTTTGTACAGCTCCTTCTACCCTCTGAAGATAGTCTAGTGTGAAACCACTTGGGTGAGGTTACAAGCGCAACAAAGCGCACATCAGACCACACTCACCACTGATTTCACAAGGTCTTGTGTCAGTACATTACTGCAGCAAGGTCAGAAGTTGAACCACTGGAGGTCAATGAAAACAAGACTTTCAGCAGGTGCTAAGTTACTCTTTAAGAAGGTTATTACAGCCAATAGCAATCCTGTATTAAAACTGTAGTGCAAAAAGGATTAGATATAATCCCAATTCAAATCACAATCTCCAAAGCTGTATTTTGAGAATATTTGGCTTCCCATCAGCGTTTAGGATGATGGTTTTAGTAGCAGACCAAACATGCACCAATGAGGTAGACTATGCACCTTTGAACAGCCAGCATTATGCTGGTTTGAAAAAAATGAAATGACAAAAAAATAACTGACCAAAAGCTGGAAACCACCTCTGGTCGGACATTCATTTGGCCATAGGAAACCTGGATGGTCAACTGCAATATTGGCAGAAGCCAATACATTGCCTATAGCTATACCCTTAAACCCGTCCCATGTTTTTTTCACAAACCCTCCCAGTCCCCATGCGATATGCAAACTAACATTCATTACGGAGGTACTGTTACATCTCTGCCTTGTCGGATAGTGACGTGTAACAGTCAGGAAGAAGACTAAATGGTAAGGCAGCAAAAGTGTAGCTCTATACTAAACACACCGAGTATTACTCCAAAAAACAGAAGAGGTATAATGCGTAGTATCACATAAAAGAAATATGCAAAAACTCATGAAGACCATCCGTTATATGGCATTGCTCACTACAGTCTCTAACTCATTAAACAACAGCAGTGATTCATACATTTAGGAAGTGTCCTGAGTGCAATAAAAAGCAGAATTCCTGAGTGTTACACCAAATGAAACAAACAAACAAAAAAAAACTTCAGCAACATTCTTCATGAGTATTTTTTTTAACCTGAGGTAGTTCCAAAAGCAGCTTCAACAGCTGGAAGGGGAACATGTGTCCCTCCTCTCCATCAAAGCAGTTTGATTGGCCTCTGTGCTTCCCTGGCGTCAGATCCCTTGTTTAATCAGAGGTCTCGGGAGGTGGTGCCGAGGGGCTGTGCTCCTCCTTGTCTCCTTTCAAAGAGGACGGTTTTCCCTGAGAGCCCGGTGAGGACTGTTGTGCTTTGATTGGGCAGCTGGCAACCATGTGGTCGATGCTCTGGCAGAAGTGGCACTTCTTGGGTTGGGGTGGTAGCTTGCACTCTTTGGCATGGTGGTCCAGGCCTCCACAGTTGTAGCACCTACACGAATAGAAAGAATCCGGACATTATGTTTGATTAAAACTACAATGATGATTTTTTTTTTGGGCCACCTGAGTGGAAAACGCTGTTAAAAGCCCACACATCATGAATTTAAGTGTATATGGTTTGTTTTAACATCCAGCGGATGGATGGATAGATGGATAGATGGATAGATGGATAGATAGATAGATAGATAGATAGTCCAATATTCACAATCCTTTTTAATGTTCGGTTTCTATAAACCCTTAAGTAAAATCACTACAAGCAAACTCTTTTCCATTGATGTAGTGATGTGATCCATTGTTAATCTAGAAATATTGAAATAGATGCTTTAAAGAGACATAACATTGGTTTGAATAATTATGTGTAGCTGATAAAGATTTTCCAGTTAAAATAAAATGTAATCTAGCGCATAGCACACTTGTCTAAGCTGAATACTGACTTCCACACTAGCTGTGATGTACTAGAAATCATATGTTTATGAAAGAGACACTTTCCCATTCATATTCATTTGAAAACAGTCTTCTAGTGTCAATTTCTCCCTGCGCATCAACCTGAAGGGTCGAAATAAACCATTCCTGTAAAGAAACAATAACCAAAGCACATTTTTGAATGTCAGAGGCTTTAAGTTGCACCTGTTTGTCACTAGATGGCAACATTTCACCTGGAATGACTCGAATTTGCATTTGGACAAATCTTTGAGGGCATTCCAGGTCACACCACACTGTTTTTACAGATTGGAACATTGTAAAACTTTTCACATTTGTTACGTGATCAGAATTTTCCACCAAATTATTTGTAATCTTTTTAGTAGTCTTTTGTACAGGCATGAGATTGATGGAAGGGGTAAATATTTAAGTGGCAGGGTTACTATTTCTCTATCTGTTCTAGTTAACGTTGAACATATTTTAGTAAGTATTGTGAACAGCTTGGCCTATTTATAAGTTTGTCACTGCCAAAAGTTTCAGGTTGGACCCATCAATATAAGACACCCGTTTCACTGGCATTGAACCATAGAAATGAACACCATGAGGGGTTAGTGGCAGCCTTCAGGGGTGCCATCGGCCACCACTGTTCAAACATAATCCATAGAATAGCCACGCGTACAGGGGCGTAAGACAGATGGGTAGTGGGCGTGTGGTGGTCACTCTGTGCTTTTGCGGACCCTCCGCTACCTTTGTAGCAGCAGATGAGGTTTGAAGAGGGCGGCTGCCGAGGGGTCAGTGTGGCTTTGTAACAGCGGCCGTTGGGATGGTGTCAAGGTCTATACCATCACATCACAGAAGCTCGCGACATCAGCATCCATCAGGATACAAGTGGAGGGAAGGGGAAGTGGTCCCTTTGTCTAAAAAAGCTGCAGTAATGACCTCTGAACCCTGACCCGCAACCCTCCCAATCCCAACCCTGCCCCCAGCTCTCTTGCTTTTACTTATACACCGTTGCCATGACAACAGTGACCTTTCACCCCCTTGCCTGGGCTCTTGCATCTGTTATCAATTAAATGGACAGGAGCTTTTTTCCCCTCCCTCAGTCATATATACACACACACACACACACACTCTCACAAAGGTGGTCTATGAAATGTGGACTGAAAAACAGTTGTTCACTCTGGTGGCAAACATGAAGCCAGCACAGAGAACTAGAATGGAACAGCACACTTCTTAAAATGTATGATTATTGTATGGTTATAAATACAATCAATTAATCACACATAAATCCATTAAACACAGTCCAGAGTTGCATAATGAATTGCGCTAAAGGGGAACGATATCTTATCCATGGATCAGTGTGGTCTAAGGAGAGGTATTGAACCACAGCGGGCCTCCTAGGACTCTTTGAGGCAGTAATGATCTCTGTTCTCACACTGACTACTCTCTGGCTGTAATCACAACTGACAGGGAGGTGAAGTTGATACACCTCTAACCCTGCATTATATTGATATTCAAAGAATGACCCAAAAAAAATCAAGGCCCCCTTAGATCTCTCTTTTTTTTGCTGGGAGGGACATTCTTGCGTTTGCATTAAATGTTTGATTAGAAGAAATGTTTTTCCTTTTCTGTAACTTTCATTTAACCTAGACTTGTGAAAATAGCTCAAATGTTTCAAGGACTGTGTACAGGTTCATTTCAAATGGCAATAAAAAACGTATATAAACCCCTGCTTTTGCAGAATTTAGAAAATGCTTTCTTCTTGTGGCAACAAAGCACAACCTCTATAAAATTGAATTAGTTATATTTCTACTAATTCCAAGTAAAATTCTAAGTGCTAGAATAACCAAAAGTTAACTTAATGTTTTCCATATTGTGATTTTGGAGTTATTAGTTTGGATTTGGAGATACAAATCGCACTAGTAGAAGAGGTTTAGGAGGGAATAAAGAGTAGGTTGGTGTGAATTCACCAGGGACCAGCAGATTTAAACAGTTATTGATCCAGGTCACACGTCAAGCCTGCTGATGTGACCCTTGCTAGGGCTAGTAGTGGGGGTTGGGGTCGAGGAAGAGGAAGGAAAAATATGGGAGAAACTACAACACTATTGTATATCTGATCCAAACTGAACACAACAATGACTGTTTGTGGATTGCTGATAATGTAATGTTGGAGTATTTGTTGCTCCCCAATTAAAAACCATCTTCAAATTTTGTTGATTTAAACTTTTTTTTTTTTAGATATACTGAAAAATCATGGGTCATTTTGTGACTTGAGAAAATGATCAAACTTTTTAAGCTTGATAACCCATTTCGAAAGCCATTGACTTATCTGAAAAATACAACATCTTAAAGCTGAAACCACACCTGTTCTTCATAGTTGATGTTTAGATATAACAGTTTTCAAAAGACAATTTGTGAATGTTTTGCCATCTAAATTTTACTACCCTTTTAATACCATCTTCTTGTTTGTTTGTATGTAAAAAGGCAAATATCTCTCTGATTCTTTTTCAGTTCATCTCTGCTCACCTGTCTCCCTTCGAACGCCGCTTCTGGACCTTCTTGCCTTTGGGTCTCCGCTCGCTGCCCACACAGTGGATGCCACCTGGTCCAGTAACTCGCTGTGACTCAAGGCCCTTTGATGACTTCTTGAAGGTAAATTCGACTGCCTCGCCCTCCTTTAGGCTGCGGAAGCCCTCCATGTGCAACTTGCTCTGAAAGGAAACATAGCGGGATTTTGTTACTGATTGGGAGCTTTAGTTGTGTTGATTCAAATGTGGAATAATCATGCTAAGTAGTTGAGAGGACTGAAACCAGAAAAGAATACATGAATGTTTCAATGTCTTCCCCATCACCAATATACTTAAACTTTCCATATTACGCCAGTTACCAAATCACCTCAACCCTGAGCCTGTGGAAAATTTGACCCATGAGAACATGAGAACAACCCCCATCCAGTTCTCACTGTGTGATACTATCAGAACCCAACAGCACTTATCAGGTATCTGGTATTTTAAGGTGATCATTATGTCTCACCTGATAAACAAACAAGCACTACAAAGCTTGCTGTTCCCACTCGCCGGAGCAGTTTGCACACACTGGCCTGCATTACAAAGCACTGTTGCCTTAATGCTTGCATTGTCTTTTTGCTGTGTTTGAGTGGTAAACCTGATGAGGATAACCTTCAACCCATCCCCCCCTCCAGAGGAACAGCATTCCACATTGCTGCCCCCACCCCCATCCCTCTTCCCACCCACATCACAAAGCTCCACTAACACACTGACCACCACCACTAACCCTAAACTGCAGGATGCAGGGGTTGGTGCTTGGGTTGGGGGTGGGGTGAGAAGGCACCGAGGCTTTTCTGAGAGGTTGGGGGGTCAGGGTGACATTCCTTGGATAGTTGTTTGGCAGAAAGACATGAAAGATAAAAGTTGAGGGAAAGTACAAATGAATTATATCTCTGATATCAGCTAGAAAATCTGATATTATTTTTGTAAAAGAAACCTGATGGTTTCATTTTGTTATGATTTTGATTAACAGCAACAACAGAGAGGTGTGCTGGCCCAATTAGTCAGTAATAGGGCAACAATGGAACTGGAGGTTTAAATATGTTGAGAGAAAACAATAATCTAGCTCCTTGCTTATGTACATATTCACTGACACTATGTTCACCTGAAGTGACCTTTGAGGAGGTTGTTCTTCTTGATAATAATGTCTTTCCTGAAGCGTTTGGGATTCTCAAAGAAGGGAAGGAGAGATGAAGGAAATGAAGGTGTGGTGTGACTGTGAGAATAAACCTCTCAAGACTGGCAAAAACAACATGGGAAACCCCTGTCTCAAACTCCCTTAGTGTAACTGTGAGATTAAATTGTCACGGATACTGGAGACTGTTTACATAGAAAGATCAATCCAATAATGCGGCAGGCTTGTTTTGATAAACATTAATCTCATTTTCTTTGATTCATTTTTGAGGAAAGCCACATCCATCTATCACTTATAAATCAGGATGTGCTTTCTTTGTTTGCGGAAACCACCGGGAATCAAACAGAATTTCACAAGTCACGCAATTTATTGTAAGAACAATCCTTTAAGGAGGTTATGATTTTTAAAAATACAAGCAGTTAATCCCCAAGGTGCAGTTTCAGATTAAACCGACAATTATCACACATCTATCGTGGAAATTCGCTTTGGAGTCATTACAAAACAGCCAGTGTTCCTCGTGAACTGCAGACTAACAACAATAAAACAAACAAACAAAACCCAACTGGCTATCTTCTCTAATCACCATTCAGTCACAGCTAAGCATCTGCTGCAATGTCCTGAGCAGCAAGGAAACATGATTGGTGAGCCATGACGTTTGAGTGGCAACATGGCCATCCGCGGAGCCCCAGTCCCATCAGGCCTCTCTGCCCTGGTGACCGTTAACCCACTTCCTCTCCCATGTGTGACCTTCCCCACCCCCATAACGGACCCTCACCAGCCACATGGCCAGATCAGGTTATTCTCCCACACAGGTACAGGATCAGGGTGGGGCCTTTTAACTTTGAAGGACCTGATGCTGAGATGTTATTAGCGGGGTCTACTGTAAACTATATTCAGAATGTGTCTGGAAGCCAAGTGAGGCAGAGAAAGACATCAGAGCAGCGAGGGACAATAGCAGGACTACTGCTGAGACAAAGAGGGGCTCGGTCACGGCCGAGGGGTGCTTCATTCGGATGCATGGCTCTATTGTCCACCTGCACAAAAGGCCAGAGGACCCTGGGAGTTAATTTTCCTTGACACGCGGCCACTAATTTTAGGACAGAGGCCTTTCCATAACCCCTATACATTCATCATGAACGCACGTGTGTCTACCTTTTCTAGTGACAGAGAGTGAATCAAGTCATTAATTTTCTTCTGGATACAATGAGAACAATCACTAAACTGTAAGTTTCTATCCTCAACTGAACTCATGTTTTGGGTTGCAGTATGAGTAATCAAATACCAACTTCCCGTCAAACAATATTTCAGTTACAACTGAACAGTCAAATCTCTCTATATGCATCATTGGAAGACAACAGCAGAAGGACAGAAATAAGTAACAGCTGCCTGAAAGAACATCAGAATACAATGCTGATGATAGACTTAGGATTTATAGCAAATTAAGTTAAAGAAAAAGGAATTAAACTTTGGCAGACAGATGTCTCCACAGGCCTTTATATGGTAGTGTGTGAAAAGGGAAATTTGCCTAAAATAAAACCCAAAGTCTCCTTTAAAGGTGTGTTAGCTTTGAAGAGCTACCACTACCTCACACAGAGGGGGTTGAGCAGACAGCAAAGAGCCTTTAATCACTTTATGACAGGAACTCTGAGGTGAATGAGCAGCTAGTGGGGATGCCTCTCATTCACATGCTAAACCTCTATCTTATCAGACAGAAATGGAGGCTCTCACTCAGATGAGAAGAAGGAGGGAAATGCACCCCCACCTCACACTTCATTATCATCACCACTTTTTTAAAAAGGTGACTAAAGGTTTAAGGTGAAAATAAGCACCAAAAAAAGGAGAAATTGAGGGATATTGCCCAATAAAATGCATCTAACCTGAAAAAACAGTGATCAATACTGGTTCAGATATGATGCTGTCTTTAATTATGTAAATATATTAGTTAAAAATAATTCGTCTTTTTTCAAGCTTCACTAAATAGCTTTTAAAAAAACACATCCACTCATCTTATTCTAAACAAACATCAACCTAAACAAATATCAACTGCTCACAGCTCCAGAGGAGGATCAATTGTATGTTTCCTCCTCCTTAAAAGACAAGTTTTTTTTTCTGCAGCTCAGAAGCATTGATGTAAGCCTGTTAACGTGCGTAAGCTTCACTGAACAAAAAAGAAAAAAAAAAACCTCACTCATCTCTCCATCACTTTGTATCAGTGTCTTGAAAACCACGAGGGAGGCCCTCTGCTCTCCTCTGGCTGCAACACGTGTTTTCCGAAAGGAGAAACACCCACCACAGTGCAAAAAAAGGACACCCATCTAAACCGGTTAAATATATCCTAATACTATCCAAACGTTACCCAAGCATTTCAAAACGCCCTGTAGAGTAGTTAATTTTCTTGTTTTCTGTGCACTTTATGTTTTCAGCACTTTTATTTACTTATGATCCCTTGCAAGGGAGGAAAAAAACACATCATAAATTAATTAAGCTGCATTGGAAACAGGTGGGCTGATCTCGCACTTGCTTGGGGAAAAAAATACATTTTCAGATTTGGAAATGTGCAAGAGTTAGGAGGACAGATCGTTAAGTACGATTAGAGAGGCAGTTACAGTTTCAGCGCCCGAGCAGATCCTACCTGATGGACGAATACATCAACCGGTTCGTCCAGAGGCACTCCCTCTCGGTTGGTCATGGACAGGAAACCGAAGCCCATGCGGACGTTGAACCATTTACACACGCCGACGCCGTGGAAAGACTGTGAATCCTCCTCGGTGCTCGGTCCTTCATCCTCCTCGGTCTTACATACTCCTGCAACGAAAAACGCATCCAATGACAAACGTTTTAAAAAAGCTGGAAATGAATGGACGCGTAAAAACGCTGCGTAAAAATGGTGCGTAATGTATCCAAAACAATGTGGAATTTAAATAATTTTAAAAACCCGAACAAACTTCTTTCTCTCGCTTTGCCGCATCAATAATCAATACGAATCAATGGAGTGAACACACCAGTAACACGCTTGGGTTGCGTTTTGGCTAAATGTGGATTCAAATCACCACCAACTTTCTAAACGCAACTAAGCAACACGCAGGCTTATTTTGCATTAAATATGCCACGAGTTGCTACAAAATAAGTGATCTTGTTGGCAGCATTTCTAAAGAGCTTTTCCTGCGTTGAAAGACACACGGAATTGCACATCACGTGTGTGAACAATGCCCCTAAAATCTTCCATTACAATCGAACAGACAGTTCCATCAGAAAACGACTTAATCAACTTGCAAAAACATCAAAAATGCACAAAGTTACTCAACCTGGGAATTCCTGGTTAGAAACGGAACCCATGTCTTCAGTTCTGCCTTTGAGTCAAAATTAGCACCCAAGCTACAGTATCCTCTTTTTTCTATTTTTCTTTAGCCCTCAAACTGGGTAATCCTCACAGATTGCCACTTTCATGCAAAATGCAGTGAAAAGCAGAAGCTGCGCAGCAAGAGGGAAAGCGGGAGAGGGAGGTAAACAAAAGGGGGCTGGCAACCTATTCCCCCTAAACAATGAGGGGTGGGGGGGTCACCGGGGAGAATTTTTTTTTTAACTGAAGAATCCCCCCCCAAAAAAACATCTTAGACAATGCAACGAAACCCTGCCCCTCCAGAAAAGCACTCTTTAACTCTTCGCAGAGATAACTCCCCAACGTACCTTCTGCCATGCTTGCGGGCCAGTTTGCTCCCAGTGTTCAGCTGCTGCCGATTCTTCCTCTCTGGAAACGCGTTTTGGCTCTCCTGCAGTGGTCAGCTCTGTTGGTCAATACAAATGACAATTTCTCATCTAACGAAACCCCCCACACTCTCGGTCACGTCCACGTGATTCACAATTACAGTCCCCAAGGATGCACAGCATATTGTGTGATGGAAGGGCCCAAATGTGGGAAGTGGCCAATCACTAGGAACCAATATTATATCCGTATATTCGAATTTAGACCTCTGTGATAGTGAGTTTGCAGTTACTGTACATTCCAAAATAATGTTTATCTAGATGTAATGTATGTTATTGGCATGGTCAAGCATAATTCTGAATAAACGTGCTGTTCAGCCTGTCCAAGAGGGTTTTAATTAGGCCTGTAACACCAAATGGACTCAAATAATACACATTTATATGATTTAAAACTGGACATGCAGTGACTAATATTAGTGGGTCTTAAATGTCATTTTAAATACATTTAATTGGACAGAATTTTATGATTTTTTTTTGTTTGTTTAATTGTGGCATTTTTTGAAATGTAGGAATCCAGTGTATAATTTAGGAAGACCATTTGTCTTTACTGTAGTCTTCCTCGTATTTTTTCTCCTCATGTATGTCCCTTCCCCTGTGATCAGTGATTTGGTTTAGCTGTTGTCCCAACATGCCAGAGAAAAGGTTTGTAATGGTAATCCAGATGAAATTTGGAGGGGGGGAGGGTTTTTCCCCGCATGCAGCAGGAGGAGGAACAGCTCAGCTCAACCGAAGTGAAGAGATAATAAAGTAGAGAAGAAAAAAGTCAGGCGCGCTTGAATTTAAAAAAAAAAAAGAAAGATGCAAAACTGTTTTATGGAAACAGCCCACGATTCAAGGTGGCCGCATGAGAACAAGCCGAGCTGGTCAAACGAATTCACGGATCGATAGTGATTGATCACATCATGTTAGGATGTTGACTTGAAACCTTGTGGAATGATGGATGTATTAAAGACAGAAGATGGTAGTTTGGACCAAGTGAAAGAGTTTAACAGAAATGACAAAAAACAAAGAATTAAATACGAAATAGTCTAATTAATCGATATTATTATTATTATTGTTATTATTATGGCTATTTATTTAAGTTAACGTGAAAACAAGCAACCTATTATTTTAAATAACACGCATTTCTGTTTCTGTTTAATTTAATATTTTTATCCTAAAATGAAACAAAAATACAAAACAATATATTTGAAATTCGTTTGGATTATTCTATACCAACAAATATCTGCATTTATTTTGAAAATTCACATTTCTAGACTGATACATTTATATGAAAAACAACATAGGTTAAGGGTCAACCTGTGCTAAAGAGACAGATTTATTGGTGAATTAATTACATATATCTGTCGAGCAGTACAATATGAATACAACCTGGAATATTTAGATTATTTAGGCTAGTTTGCACATAAAAATGTCCCTCCACAATAAGGCATGATGGATGTTTCAACGGCAACTGTGGAGTTTATCACAACTACCACAACGACCCCTTGTGGAACCGCATAGCTCGCTATTTAAATCCGTAGAGACAATTGACAATGTAATATTCTAAATTATAAATGTAAACAGCAAAGATTAGGAAAAGCTTTGCCTTATATCGAAAGTGGCATAGGTTTATGGTTTAAAGAAGTAGAAAAACACTCTAAGACGTCTTCACAGAGCGATTGGTCTATGTTATCATGTAAAACTGAACATCTACCACATGCATGTCTTTAGATCTGCAAGAGAGGAGATGGAAACTACTCATGTTTTCATATAAAGTCCTTAAAGGCTATGTAATTAGTTGGGAAATGTTTTAATGAAAGGTTGAGATGGAAAAAGAAGAAGTCACTAATTTACCAAATGGCTTCTATGAGATAACCTGGAATTCCATGTTTTCAGCGA
The DNA here is from genome assembly GCA_900302755.1 of Chromis chromis. Lineage (NCBI taxonomy): Eukaryota > Metazoa > Chordata > Actinopteri > Pomacentridae > Chromis > Chromis chromis. The sequence continues at coordinate 13,824 of OMNN01019065.1, forward strand.
TTTTAACAAATCTTAAGCAAGAAAAAACAGATTACAATGTAACATATTCCCTATGCAAATTTTTCAGTGCCATTAATAGGCTTCCCCCCCTTTGGCTTTAATAGTGTAGAACGCATATTTCACACTATTAAACTGGCCATTTTTAAAGCTGAATATTCACGCCTTAATATACTTTATGTGGCCATTTGTCTGTGGCAGCCAGGAATGGGTGCCATTACGCTGATTGGATTGGGAAGTTTGTTGGACGACCCAGTGAAAAGTTAGTTTATTTTAGATGGGTTTGGTATTAAAACAACAAAGAAGTTAAACCCCAGGTTGGAGTCTCAGCACATCAGATAATTTCCAATGAAGGGGTCAGTGCTTTTCAAGTGGTGCCTAATATGTTGGCAGGAGGCCAAAGCTTTTGGACCGCACCGCTGGACCGAAGCCAACAAGCTAATAAATTGCAATATATTCTCTTTTTGTGACGATAGGGGGCGCTTTATCACATCATTTCATCCAGTATGCTACTGTTTTAAACTGGGATGAAGAAAATGAAAGCATAAATAAATACATTTAAATTAAATTACTCTTTGATGAAGAGAATAAAAGCATGAATAAATTAATATGAATAAAATAAAATAGAATTAAATACAATTACATTGAATGAAATAGGTTGACCCCTGGTGACATGTTGCTTTCGAGTAAGCCTCTTCTGCATTTTGTTTAAAGGAATACAATTAAAGTGATATTTTGCTTTCGTACAAAAACAAATTATACATTTATTTTTTGCACTAATTCGTAAAGTTTATTGGTTTCCACCAGGTAAATGATAAATTACAAAATGTTAGTAATAATAATAGTAGTAAAGGCACATTTGGTTACCAGCTTCCCTGCTCTCTCTCTCTCCCTGTTTTAAAAGTGTGCATCCCAACATCTGAACATACAGGATGCCACAGTTACAGTTGTTGTGCCATAAAGTAATTGCCTGCAGTTATCCCCATGTCTCGGCATTATTTTACCTCCTTTGTGTCGTTTTTTACCAGTTAAAATAGCTTTAAAGGACCAGTTCAACTCGTATAATGCCATTTTCTACTTGCCAAAAAGTGACTGAAATGTTATTAATGCATCAAAATGACTGATTTCATTCACGAG
>OMNN01019068.1:0-12315 GCA_900302755.1 Chromis chromis
AACTTTGCCATTATGTGTCGCTTTATTTGATGAATAAAATGGTCAGTGAACATTATTTAATTGATCTTTTGACCCCTTAACATGAGCGTGCTATCTGCTCTCCAGTAGCTTTGCTCTTGCTGTTTTGTGGCAGTTGTAGTTAAGTTATACCTTCTATTTTTACCGCTCCTCTGCTGGACAGACAGTGGGACAGATGGTTTGGTTTGTTGCGTCATTGTTTTTATTTTTTTTCCTTTTTCCTCACCGCTGCCAAATTCCCTCACGTCAGCTGTGTTTTATCGGTCGCGGTCAGATCTGGCATGATGATCTGTACTTCCTGTGCTCCCGCTGACTGCTGTTGGTAATTGTTTTGCAGGTAGCTGCCAAATAAAGGGACCCCCATCTGTGAAAGAGGGATGCAAATGATATCAAAATAGGGCTGTTTACATTTTCTTGCCTGCATGCTAATCAGTATATTGTGTTCCTTACAATATATAACAGTTTCCTGAAAGTATCGTATATATTATACGGACATTCTGCTGGGAAATGGTCTAGAAGGATTTTTTGGGAGGAGACCGTTAGAGACCGTCTCTTTAGGTTTTGTCCATGTTTCTCCATAAATCCTTTTACCTACGTCAATACTAAACACATCTCAATACAGGCTTAACTTTAACTACATTTGAAAACAGATATTTTACATGTAAGTAGCATTGTTAATGAAAGAGAGAGACACTTTTTTCCATAACTATCCTTATTTAAAGCTGCATTCAATGACATTTTTTGGCCTCTTGAGGGCAGCAGAAACAAACACAATTGCTTTTACCCTTACAATCTTGATATGGCAATCAAACAGCTGCATATTCACGGTGGATGCATTCAGACAGATGGATAAAACAGAGCCACTCAGCCTTACTGCTAATTTATCCTGGTAGCCGCTCCTGGTATTGCAACAAAAAAAAACACCTTAAAGACGAAAATTAATTTTTCTCCTGTAATAAGAGACACAGATAAAACTTTCAAAGTCCAAAAGTCTAGAAAAAGCAACAGGAACATGTGGGTGGGGCCAGTGTGGAAACTCAAATGAGCATGTGCAGCGGCTTGTGGCTTGATAGGGTTCGTGTGGAGTTGTGTTTCTGGGCACCTGATTGATATAAACCCAACATTTCCTCTCTGTGGAGCTCTGTTTTTGGTCTTTACCAACTCCTGAGGGAACAATCAAACTCTAGCTGTGAAATGCTGACAATGTTCAGTAGCTGCTTGCTAGCTTTGTCTGTCTGATAGTGAAATTTAAAAGCTTTAAACAATTAAAGTTGAGCTGGAAGATGCTAAAGTGCTCTGCAAAGCATTAGGGACCTGCAGAGCAGCTCTGTGAGGCTAAATTTAACAGTACAGCAGTGTTTTGAGCTTGGTGCTACTGTCAGCACAGCATGCTAACAATGACAATGTCAACATCCCGATGTTTAGCACTTTTAGACTACTAGAAACTACTACTAAAATTGTAAACTGCATAATCTATGTAAAACCATTTGTGTATCAAGTGTTGATTAGCAAATTTTAGAAGTGCTAGAAGGCAGAGTTTGGTACATTTGTACCAGTCCACCTGTTCTACTTGTTTACAGTCTTTATGCTAAGCTAAGCTAACCAGTCGTTGACTCCAGCTCCAGATTTACCATGCAGACATGAGAGTGGCATCAGTCTTTCTCATCCAACTTGTGGCAAAGAAGTGAATATATGTACTTTACAAAATGTCAAACTCCTGCCGTCAGAAAAGGTAATGACATGGTAAGGAAGCACCTTAAAATGAATCAGAAAACCAAACTTTGTGGATTTCATTCCTAGTTGCAAAAAGTAGGTGTTGTGGTGACCCTGGTTTCCCTGTTACCCTAACCCCAACAGTTCTTAACTTTAACCTAAGGCTTATCCCCAATCACAGAGGGCCACGTCTTCCATAATGGAAACACTGTTTGAAGAGAGAATAGATTTCAACACAAGACCGACCGTACTGTTTTTCCTGTCCCCTAAGGTCCCAACTGCTTTGCTGGGAACAGGGTGATCCCAGCGGGGGAGCGTGTCAACATTGATGAGCAGACAGTCTGCTACTGCACATACCGGGACGGGACATGGCACACCCACCCTCAGGCCACCTGCGAACAGCGCCTCCAGCCCAGCCCGACAGTGAACCCCCACACGGAGCCCCCCAGGGACGAGAACACCAGAGGGAGAGGGGGGAGACCATACATTCCCAGGCTTGATATGATACCATGAATGGGAGTGTTTTGTTTTTTTAGATAAATGTCTCAGAGGCAGAGCCGCTCTTCTGGTACAAAACACTCATTGTTTCATCAACAGACAGTTTTCAGAGCACCGGACCACGACTGATGTCATGTTGAGAATCATCTAGCTCACTTACCAACGCAGATCCGGTTCGGTTCTGGTTCCCTAACATAATTTACAACTGTTCTGGGCTGTTCTGAGCACTTCCACCAAAAGTAAACTTGTTGTAAACTAAAACATTAGTGCTCTTTGGGAACCAGACAGTTCCGATATCTTAAGTTGGAACTGTGGCACTGTCATCAGTGGGTGGATCTTTCTAAAAGTAATTTTGTCCACATCCACACAATATCCTTAATTGGCTCATGAAGCTCAGTATTTGAAAAAAGATGCTAAAAACTTACAAGTATGGACTTGTATAATGTGATACAAGTCCATTGTTTTGGTGACGCCGCAGTCCCTCAGAAAATTGGTGAAAATGCAGGCTGGTATGTGAGGTGGCACCCAGGTTCAATGGTCCCAGAACGGAACCGGTATAAAAGCAGTTATAGACAGACAAAGGCTGTGCAGATGTTAAACATGCTAAGTTTATTTCAGAATCAGGAAATCTGAACTCACCCTCAGTGTAGCATTGATCAACCTGCACATTTATGTTTAATACAACCACTGAGATACTTCAGAGCAGCTTGGCCTTTTCAAAGGTTTGGACACACCTACTCATTTAATTGTTTAGCTTTTTTTTTTTTTTTACTATTTCCTACACTGGAAAATACTGCCCCAACACAACCATCACAGCTCCACTTTGATGCATTTCAGTTTTGCCATCCATTCACTTTTTCTGCACAAAGACACGGCGGATGCAACCAAATATCTCACTTTTTTACTCATCTGAACAATGTCCAGTTTCCACTGACCTAATGTTTATTTCTTGTGCCTCTTGGTCCAATCAGTTCTCTTCTTCATCTTGGTCTGTTAATATACACTTTGTTAGATACAAAGTGCAATCAAACAGTTTCAAGACTGCATCTACAAAAAGCAAAAAAACATACCTGGACAAATTTGGCCACCATCCCTGACAAAGTAGTTGTCTGGTGCAACGTTACCTTTCTTGCAGCACTTCTGCCACGCTTGGAACGCTTGTAATGTACGGCAAGCACCATCTGCAACACATGCAGTGACCCTTCAACCTGGATTTTATTTTGGGAAAGAGGAAGAAGCCACAGGAAGCCAAAGGAAGCCAAATCTAGTTAGTAGGGCAGGTGGAGTGCGCTAATTGGTTTGTTATGGCCAAAAAATACATGCATAATCACCACGCTGTGACTGGTGGCACCATCCAATTCCAGTACCCAAATGCCAAGGCACCACAGTTCAGGTTCTTTGCTCCAAATGTTCTTTGTCAGAAACTCTGCACGGCAGTCTGACCCTGGGGAACAAATTCCTGGTGTTCAACCTTGTGAATGTCGAAGAAAATATCGAGCATGCTTTTGGTGCACCTCTGACCTGATGTGAATGTCTGGTTTTGGAATCGCTGGCTCTTCCCACTGCCAAAACTGATGTTTCTTCCCTTGGTGGTAACCGCAGGCCCACCTCTTGTCACCAGTGATGATCCTCGACATGAAGATTAAATCTTCCCGGCTGCTGACTGACACAGTACGTGTTTTCTTTTTAGTCCAGTTTCAGGTTCATGTAAAAATCACAGATGTGCACCTCTCAGTGATCTCAAAAACATGTGTAAGCATGTTTTTATGCATGAGCTATCAAGTGCCAAGCTGCCATGGTTTAGGTTCTCTGAGCCGAATGTTCTCCCTCAGGATCTTACAGTTTAATCCAGCATAAACAGTCAGACCATAGGGGACGAATTCCTGGGGTACAACCCTGTGAATGTCAAAGTAAGCAACAAGCCTCTTTTGGTGCACTTCCGTCTTACCATTCCCCAGTCTTGGAGACTTCAGGCTCTTTCACTGCGAAAACTGCTGTTTGGTTTCTGGATCGTAGCCGTAGACCCAAGTCTCATCACCACTGATGACCTTGACCTGAAGGTTGGCTTAACCAGGGCTTCTGACTGACAATGAATGTGATGTTTCCTTTCTGCTCCAGTTTGAAGTCCATAGAAATCATAAAAACACACCTACCACAGGTCACAGAAATGCATATAGTACAGCTCTCAATGCAGGATGTCACATGGAATCCTGGCTCATGACAGTTACTGGTCCCATATGCATGACTGGGCTGCGCTCCCTGTGCACTTAACACGAACAGTCACGCAACTATTTAATCCCATCTCATATTGCCAATAGTGTCCAAAGCTGTTATTTAGGCAAACGGTGACTACTGTGAGGTATCTAAAATATGAAATGCTTTAACATTTTTTGTTTACTACATAAGTCCATGTGGTTATTTCATAGTTTTTTTCCAAGTATTTTTTGGGGAGTTTTTCCCATTTGTATTGATAGAGACATGGTGAAAGGGGGTAAAGAGGAGAGTGACATGCAGCAAAGGGTCTTGAGTCGGACTCGAACTCATGACTGCTGCTGGCGACCTGCGCCCACATGGTAACACCTTAACTCAGTGAGCTATACGGCGGCCCGTTATTTCAGTTTTGATATTTTCAGTTTTGTCTTTCGCTGTAGAAAATAGTAAAAATAAGAAAACCTGTGAATGAATAGGTTTGTCCAAACTTCGACTGGTACTGTACAACAGTATACGTTTCTGGCTTTACCAAATCTTATGTAATCAATTCACCTCATTTTAAAGGAGCTTTACACATTTACCTGTTAACAAACCATTCAACAATTCAAACTGATCTGATCAATCATACAATATTATAGGCCTGCGAACAAATTAAGAGCATATTGTTGAATATTTTGTATTGTGTCTGATGGTATTCCTGTGATCTCCATGGTGTCAGTGTGGCTCTGCTGTAGCAGGTAGGTCTGGACAGGATTTAGACAGATGTTCACTAACCACACACTGAGGTTTCCAACCAACTTTCTTTTGTTAAACATGCAGACACTCTTGAGTACATGACTGGAACTGAGGACACACCTGCACGCATCTGGTATTACGTGTTTCCTGGTAATGTGGGTCTGTGGCCACATTTATCTGCACAAATATTCCCTCACTGCTGTTTAGGAAAATGCCTTTTTCCTTAATTCCTGCACATGCACAACTCTAGTCTATCCACCTACCTCCTATTGCTCCACAGGGGAACATGGATGGAGTTGATGCCAGGGTGTAGGAGATGAAGGTATCGGTGACAGGGGGGAAACACATGTTGGATGCAGGTGGTTGTTTGGTGTCTCTCCACAGCCCTGCTGATCTCCGTCTGTAGGCAGAGAGAGGCCAGGGATGTCCCGACAGACAGACACCGAGCTGACAAGAGCTGTGAGCAGATAAACACATCCACACACTACCTGGGCTAACAGATGGTCTATGTGTATGTAGTGCATGCCAATTAGCACGTCATCCCTGCTATATGCCGTATGAGTCAGATTCCTGTTATCCTATTAGTGCCACGCTCCTACAATGTGGCTTCTTAGAATTTTTTCCTCTATCTCATGTCAAAGTTATGATTGCCAGCACGTTTTTAACTAGAGAAGCCCTCCATCCTTATTGCACATTTTCTGTTCTACTCTCATGTCTATTGCTCTAAAGTTCCTATCTAGTTGGAATTCTCTGCAGGGCAGTATTTAATAGTACTCAGGTTTATTACATTTATGCCCATTAGTTTCTCTCACTGAAGTCTGAATGTTTACCTCAACACCCTCCGTCTTTAGTGTCCATGTTGTATCTCCAGTTACTGTGGAAGAACTGAAAAGAATACAGTGTGGTGTCTGTAAACTGCAGGTTGTGAAATAAAGCCGTTACGGATGACCCCACTTAGTCTCGTCAGGTTTCATTGCATCCCCTGTTGGTTGTTCTGAGGAAATGCATCACCGTGCATCAGAGCGGTTTTAAAGCTTAGCACTTGGAGCAGTGTAAAGATTCATATCAAGCAGCAGAATAGCAATTAAGCTTTTATGTATGTAACACTTAACTATGTTCCTGTCTAGATATTGTTTTACTCTACATGAACACCAATGAAACCAACAAGACGTGTAGTTTGATTAACAACAGTTTTTATTGAAAACAAACAGGTGCAGGGTCCAGCTCAGGCTATGCTGCCAGCGTTGGAGGCAATCCTGGGCCACAGGTCAGCGCACTCTTTGGCAACTGGGCCTGTGATGGCTGAACCTGCAGATACAGACAAGGAAAGAATTTTAGTTCCAACACTGTGTGCTTTATTTTGCAAACAGTTAAAATGAGAAGAAATTATTGCTTCATTCAAACTATTGCATAATAATTGAGATAAGTGTAAAAATGTGGCAAGGTGACACACTTGAAGTAGTGTTAACTTTATTACTAGATGCACAATTCTCTGATCAATCACAACTGTAACTTAGAAATTACAACAAAACACTTTAGTTGCATTAAGCAGGTCCAAGTTGTCTCATCCCTGATTGAGATCAGTCAGCCACAGTGTGTCGCTGCCGTCTCACCCACAGTGATGAGTTCAATATTCCCTTCGACGACAACTCACACAGCCACTGAGCAGACAAAGCAAGTGCTTTTGGAAGGGGAAATGTATTCCTGACAACCTACCACCTCCATCTGCACTGAAGTACGGTTGTAAATGGTTAAGAGTTTTGTAAAGGAACACTACATTTGATAAACCTAAAATTCCATTCACCTACAAAACAGTGCTGGAGTCAGGATTTCAACAACTTCACTACTGAGGCAGTAAAAATAGAACACCTAAAAATGCCTTACGACAAATATCTCAGTTCTGTCCTTGACGCAACTAGACAGCAATACAAATCTATTGTTTGCTGTACAAACAACAGCATGATTGATGACAAGCTGCGTGCTCATCTAAACAAACTCACCTTTCATTTCTCCTTTGTTGTTTACTATGACACCCGCGTTGTCTTCAAAGTAGAGAAACACGCCATCTTTTCGCCGATACGACTTCCGCTGCCGTATCACCACCGCAGGATGCACTGTGAAGAGGAGTGGGGTTCATTTAAGAACACTCAAACCCATAAAACATACACACCTCTGTTAACTTGTATTTTGACTTGCACTCCCTTAAAGATTCCTTCAATTTAAGACATCAATTCTACTGTAAGAACACCTATAACAACCAACTGTATATATCTGTATTTGTTAGTAACTTGGTTGCATTCTTCCTGCTCAGAATAGGCCTCTAAAGGGGGCGTCTACATATTAAAGTAAGCATGACTGGTCTGCATCCATTAAAGACAATGAGTCTGTTACCTTATGACAGAAATCTATTCTTTTTTCTGCTGTTTCGGGCCACTTGATTACTCCATTAATCTATTATGTTGGAGTAGACACAGACACCTACTAAAGTCAATACATTTTTCAACAAGTGATGATATTATTTCAATGCCACCTTAACATGCATCTACATCCATGTGCAGTTCCAACTGTGGAACATCCGTTACAACATAAATTATCCTTATTTTAAATACAGACACCCAGACAACACTATCATACATCACAACATACACTTGGACACCAATAACGTAACTCTACTCGGTCCAAGTGTCTGGGAAAGAAATTAACAACAACGAACTCAACTTTAGTGCGGAGATGAGCAGCTTACTTGGATGACACTTTCAAACAGTAATTGAGCAGATTGAGTTTTCACATACTTAAAGAAAATTGTTTCCGCCCTTAAGCACTTAAATTAAGTTGCAAGTGCACCCATTGCCATCAGTGTTTAATAGTAAAACATTTCATGAGCTCTCTGGCCTTTTACAGTGCAGTAACTTGCAGATTGACTATTGTTTCACTTACCCTTCTTCCTGAGCTCTGGCTTGCCTTTCTTGACAGTGGCCATGACCATGTCACCCACTCCTGCAGCAGGCAGACGGTTCAGACGCCCCTTGATGCCCTTCACAGAGATGATGTACAGGTTCTTGGCACCTGAAGGACAGAGAGAACAGCATATTTAAAACAAAGGACAATGTGAGAGAAGAGAGGACAACAGGTAACTGGGACAAGAGTATCTAAAGATCACTGCTGTCATCCTGCACAACTTAAATGCATTTTGTCAGCTTGTCTCATCCCTGATTGAGATCAGTCAGCCACAGTGTGTCGCTGCCGTCTCACCCACAGTGATGAGTTCAATATTCCCTTCTACGACAACTCACCCAGCCACTGAGCAGACAAAGCAAGTGCTTTTGGAAGGGGGGAGCACTGAGGTACAGTGTGCAGCATGAATCAAATCCATCATTATAAAGCTGTTTATCTACTATGAACTACACAAAGAATTTAAGATGCGGCCAGTCATACAGTGCTTACAGACACACTATGCTGCAACAGCAATGTACAGCTTTCCCTTTACATTTTATTCTGACAAACAAACTTTAAGTCAGGTGAGTCTTGAGGTTTTTCTAACGTGGAGTTAGTGCATTTGATTCACGCTTTCAAACTCCTGCTGAAATCACTTTTGTACAATCACAAACACTTTCGTTGGTCCATTTGCTTTCAGACCGCCAACAAACGGCACATGATCATCTTTTTAATCTGTCTTGATCTGGTTCATACCAAGGCTCAACTGTCAGCCTTCTCACTGTGTGCCAACTGTGCTAACCGGTAAAATGGACACCAAGTTTGTTTTAACCAGATCAAAAAGGAAAAGTGTGGAAATATCCTCCAAATTAAAAAGTCTAGCAAACAAATACTACGTATCTATTCTATCACCGATGCAAAACTGCATTTGCACATTGGAATTATGACAATACAACAGGGTAGTTGAGGCATACCTGTGTTATCAGCGCAGTTGATGACTGCTCCCACTGGGAGACCCAGTGAGATGCGGAACTTGGCTCCGGACGAACCACCACGTCCTGTAAGAAGAGAGACACACATTTATTAGACCCATTTCTGCCTCAGAGATCAGCCATTCTTAAATTATCAGAGAAATGGATAGTCATGTCATGCTACAAAAAAAGTGGGCTACCTTTGTATTTAACAAGTTACATCCACTGCTTTGCTTCACTTACCGCTAACAATTTAATACATTTACCATAAATTAACACAGTTCTGCACCAGGTTAAGCTTTTACCATATGATCCATCATCAGGACAAACCTAAAAACACAGGGGTGCAGAACAAGTGCAGTAACTAACACACATACAGTAGAAAATCTTGAGACTAACATACCAAATGACGAAACCAGCCTTTTTACAGCACATAAAAGTGTAAGTTACCCACTTTAGCAGGACTTTCACTGGCCTGCCACAATACAGGTAGTCAGTTCTGGTACACTGCTCTTTCACAAAATACCACCTATTCTATTCTATTAAGCTAGGAGAGCTTGCCAGCTTACGGGGCCTTCATCTGAATGACAAACTCCTACTGAAACTGCCATTAAGTGTATCACAACACAGCGGTTTACACCATCAGATGGTCTTAAGAAACTGGTAAGCTAAGAGTAAACAGAAGGGCAGACCCCTTTAGTAACTGGCACACCGACAAGTCCATCAAATACACAGCATGTTAGCATTTCAGGTGGTCTAAGAGCAAGAAGATTCATTCTGAAGGCGTTTTCCAGTCATGTGCTAACGTTATGTACTACTAATGGCCGACAAGCTGAAGCTACTTTCCACCTCACATATATTCTCTACTCGGCTGTGCGGTTATAAAGGAGTTTGCTTCAACAGTTACAGTAAATATAAGTTCAGAACACCATTAGCCAGATGTCATGCTACGTATGCACCGGCTCTGCTTAGCTTTCTCTGCTAGCATTAGCTAGCTCGAGCAAATGCACGTAACCGAGACAAATAGCAGCAGGTAGCTAAAGTTTAAGTTCACCTACAGTGACATTAACCACATTATAATTTAATGTTTTAAGTTAACAGCGAGCAGCACAAGCACATTTCCAGCCGGTAGCTTAGCTCGCTTCATGTGGCTAACTGAAACATGGCTTCCGTCACTAGCCACCGAAAATGCTATCGCTCCAAAGTTGCAAAACTGTTGTAATAAATTCAAAACTAATCAAACAGAAATATTGCCTTTGCCTTTCTATGACACACAAACAACATTGTAAGTTGTGCCGTGTTGTTAAAACAGCAGATGAACGTGGATTTTACTCGGCGGGTCTCATACCTCTCTTAGACATGGCTGCAGTAGGGAAAGAGGAAGAGGCAGAAAGGAATTGTGGGATATAAACTTGAACAGAAGTTCATCCGGGTCACTGCGCCGAGCCGTGCTGCGTTCATGGCCTATCGGAAATAACGTACACGTTAGAAGATCGCGTCTACTGTAGTTTTGCTTTATTACAAGGTACAATATTTATCATTCTGCATGTACACTCGCTTATTTTCGCTCTTATCTTTTTTCATCGCTAATGAATGAAATCATACAGAACACTGACGCCATGTTACATTAGAAAACACTGAATCTTTACATTTTAACCCAATAATTGTACTGTTTTCAGTTTGTTTCAGAGTAAAATGAATAGAAAAAGTGAGACATTGTGCTCTTGGCAAGGAAAAATCACCCCACTTTCTTTCTACGCTAAATCTATGTTCCAAATTTGTATTACATTGCATGCAGGCTAGCAACACCAGTGGTTTTTGAACTGTGTGCCTTGGAATTAGTCTAATTTGTGATGATTTTCAATCATGTGAGCCTTGTGATATAAAACATTTGAAAAACACTAACCTAGACCTCTTGTGATAATGATATTTCCTATAGATAATTAATACTTATTTAAATTCTTAATAAAATTTTTACTTCAGAGTCATTTGGGGGAGCTACTCCTACTCCTGTGGGAGTTTATGAGTAAACTCCCACAACACAAACCCCTAACAATAAAAAAGAACAATCAGACTAAATCTTCTGTCTAGAGGTTATAATGTAACTTACTGTTTCACTGAGCATATGATTTGAGTACTGAAATGTAGATGTCAGTAGTTTTCTTTTTGGTCTTATCTACTTTTCTTTTTTACCTCTGGTTTAATTTTTGTTTTTGATTTTAACTTGCATTTTGCTCGTCTTCCCATCCCCCATTTAATGTTAAATACATCACATTTATTGTCATGAATTTTATTTGTAACTATGAATACATGAGGGGATGGTATTGTAAAACATTTCTCTACTGCCTTTTGTATTATCTGAGATGTTATGAGATCTGATTGTCTTCTAAGGCAAAAATAAATAAAGAAATACACATTAAGATCAGGGGCTATTCATAAAACATGCAGGGATGTAACCTTGGACACCAAGGCCACTGTTTCACAATGTGTTCTTTTTAATTGTATTCTCTGTAATTATGTCAGTCTAGCATGTGGGGCTGTTAATGACACATCTTTCTAAATACAGCTAAGAAAGAAGTAAAAGGAAATAATGTTGGGACACTTGTCACTGAGGAAAAGAATTATTCAAAAATAATGAAAAAGTGAACACGTCTTTCTAAAAACAATCTGGTTACAAGACAAGCCTGATGGACAATTAGAACATTATTCATGGCACATATTGATAGTTTGATACAATTTCTGAAAAGACTTGTATAGAAGCGTAAGATTTTAATTTATACTGTTTAATTTATATTAGGGGCAGTGGTGGCCTGGTGGCTTGTGAAGCGAACTTGTGACCGATGGGTTGCCGGTTCGAGCCCCCAGACTGGCAAGAGGTTGAGGTGGGAAAGTGAGAGCGACCGCTTGTCCCAGTCACCACCACTGTGGGCCCTTGAGCAAGGCCCTTAACATCTGACTGCTCCCTGGGCGCTGCACCGCTGCAGCCCACTGCTCGTAGTATGTATAGTTAAGGTTAACTTTGAATAGGATGGGTCAAATGCAGAGAAGGAATTTCCCCAAGGGGATCAATAAAGGTTAAAGGTTCGATTAAAGAATGTGGTCTAGGAAGTTTGGAGGTCAAATCAATTTGCCATGTTCCTGATTGTTTGATGTTTTTGCCATGTGGTAGGGTGCATGTTCCTGCAGGGGTAGGCCAGGGACATATGGTATTTACATTTGCATGAGGGAGTGTGCT
>OMNN01019073.1:6254-19675 GCA_900302755.1 Chromis chromis
TGTAAACCCTAATATCTAAACTACTCAGGTAAATTCACACCATAAATAACAGTGCTGGGTCTTAACCTAAGTATTTAAACCCTTTCCGGTAATTTGTAATGTCAGTCTTATTTTTTTACTGGAAAACACTTTGGTGCAACAGCTGTTGTTTTAAATGTGCTGCATAAATAACTGTGACTTTACGATTTAAGTGATTCATCATTTTAAGCGCCTGCCTTCAAATTACTATTTCTGCAAACTTTCTGCCTTGGGGAGCCTCATCAGTGAAGGAACATAGACTAACCTACACACCTTAGTTATCTACCTCACCTGCCATTTTGCACAGCGAACTGTCACTAATATCACTTTACACAACTTATTTATATCCCTGTACACATCAGTCTGCACTACCTATTTATACTTTACATTGCTGTACATATTTTCAGCCCAATATTTGTATATAAGGAGAAGTAAGTAAGTAAAGTAACTTAATTATACATTGTATAATGACAATAAAACAAATTCTGATTCTGATTCTGGTATTGTGTGTGTGTGTTGCTCTTTTGCATAGAAGTATTGAATGTCTACGAGAGAAACGTCAAACAAAGGCGTCGTGTCTGATGACATCATCACTCTGCGTCCATTAAACCCCCAACATGTCCACATTTAATTCACCGGCGTACGCCAGAACTCACCCTGGTGGGCGGGGTTAGAGTGCGGTAAATTATCCCTCTGTTCTCCAGCTGACCCATTTCTCTTCAATGCATCCATGGTTGTCCGGCGACAAGACTGGCGTTGATTCAAAAGCCTAAGCGTCTTTAATACGGTCTTTCTAACAAACTTCACCTACCCCAGGGCAATAAATCGAGTGTGTCCATCCCGAGTGTACCGGTGTACATAACGAGTACACCCATTGTGATTTTTAGCGGCTACCTACATTAGCCGATGCTTGGCTACCGTTCAAGTTAGCCGTTAAATTGTACGAATTTGTACTTTTATGAGTCAGCGACCGAGTTGTGTTTAACAATTTACAAGGGGAGACATGAACAGTCGGCTTCAAGAGATCCGAGAGAGACAAAAACTGAGGCGGCAGCTGTTAGCTCAACAGGCAAGTAAACAGTGAGCGCCCAGTTGTTAGCATGTAGCTAGCTAGCTAGCAAGCAACACAACCAGTTTGCTCATGTAGTTGCATTGAAAACCTGTGGAGCTCCAAGATACATAAATATTTACGTTGTGTTTTTCAGAGATAAATAGTTGTGATACACCCTTAGCTTACAGACCTCCGTCAAATATTTACACTGGTCGCCCTCGAGTGGACTCCTGTAGAAATAGTTTAGCTGTAAATGAATGGCATCAACATGTTGGAGCTATTTGAGCCATTGCAGCTGACCATAGTAAGGTACCTATAGTAAAAACCACCTAACAATAGTACAAAATACTGAGAGGGGCAATGTATATGCATATAAATACACTATATGGATTTAAGCAAGCTTTCCCCCCATTATATGATTAATTTACTTTGAAAACACCTGACTTTACACTTACTCTTTCTTGTCTAACCACAGTTGGGAGCTGAAAGTGCAGACAGTATTGGAGCTGTCCTCAACAGTAAAGATGAGCTAAAAGAGATAGAGGAGACAAGAGAAACATGCAGGTAAGACACAATTCAGTCCCCTTAAACAGCATCAAGGGTAGACAGGTTCATGTTAAGGGGAAGAAGCTAGCAGGAGAGTAGAAAAACTGGATATGATGAATGTGAATTAACTACTGTACTGCACAACTGTTATAAGAACACAGAAAGTCACTGATGACCGAGGAGACACTTTCCGTCATTTTGCTGCATTTAAAACTTCCCCTGCTTTTATCTTGAAGATGCTTTTGCACTCATTTGTCTTTTTGCTGGGCAGCTTAATCTCCTTATTGTTAGTGACAAAAGTTTATTTTGTGCTTTAATGAAACAGAGAATGTAGAAATGGATTTAAGATGGTTGTGTTTTGCAGGGCTTCATTTGATAGCTCAGCCGCCCCTTCCAAAAGGAAGGCACAGACGGAAGGAGAGGACACGGAGGAGGATGTGGAAGAGCAAAAGGTGAGTGTAATTACAATATGAGTGAGAATTATGAATGTAAACTGGTTTAAAAAAGCCTCCAGCTCCTGTTATGATTTTTGGCAAATGTTACAAATTGATTTGCAGCAAGAGAACACACAACTACAATAAGGGAAAGTTGTTGTGAAGTATTTATTGGGGACATTTTAAAAGGTGACATTGACTGAACAACCTGCAGCTTTCTTAGGAGGCGGTTCCACAGCCTCAGGGAATGGCAATGAACAATAGTGTTGTCTGGACAGGGAAACCTGGTAATTAACTGGCGCTTAAGTAGTCTTAAGAGTAGAGCTATGTATTAATCTTAATTATTAGTTCCAATAATTAAGAACAATACAGAGGATAATTTAAATAACTGCACGTTGTTTGGGTAATGCCTTCCCTGCAAGTCATTGTATTTAGCTATACTGCACTGGGCCATTTAAGGGACACTATAAAATTTAAATGACTGAAGAACCAGGTGGAAATGTTAGGCCACTTAATTGTATTAGATATTTGATTAACATTTCAGGGATCCTTTTTAAATGTGTGTGTGCTGTATGTATGTGCTGGCATTGTGTTGTTGCAGTTGAACGTAAATTGTTGTTTCCCTTTTCTCAACAGGTTTCTGTTTATACTCATTTGTGTAGGGGGAATTTATTGTAATAAATATTTTAGCATAGTGTCAAATGGATTGATTTAAATGTGTAAAATTAAGTATTCAATTGTAATGTGAAATATGAGCTTCACTTATGGGTGACTTTAGCATGTAAGCAATATAACATGGGAAAATTGTAATGCCCCTGGTTTCCCGGCTGACTAATTTAAAATGCTGTATGTATTTATTTTTTTATTTGTTAGTATGGGGAGTAACTTTATCATGATTATATTTTAATTCATATTTTATAAATTGCTTTATGATCAAAGTACGTTACACTGTATTCATCTACAGACCGTGACCAAAAATATAAATCTCCGTGTGCTTTTGTGTGTGTGTGTGTGTGTGTGTGTGTGTGGATATGTGTGTTAGGATGAGGTGGAAGTGCAGCAGCCAGATGAAAGCAACCCGTATGAGGAGGTGTACAAGGACTCAAGTACTTTCCTTAAGGTTGGCAAACTCTGTTGGTTTGTTTTTTGCACACACTCAACCTCACTTTCATTGCGTCTGTCAGCAATAACATTTCTGTAGCCTGTCAAGCATTGTTTTTGAAATGTCACACACTTCCTGAATATAGAACCTGAAGGCAAACATTGTAAAGTGGTATTTGTAATACCAGCTATGTCCTTACAATCTACAATATCAGTAGCAGGAAGAGGAAATAAATAAACCATGCATTGCCACATCATAGGTGAATCATATTAGTAACTGTAAACACTTCCTGCTTATGCAGTCACTGTTATCTGTATTAACCACAGCAGTTTCAATAAACAAAATCTTTTCTTTAATGTCTTAAATTCCAAATAACTGAAGTGATTTTGAAGATGCAAATCGCTGTGAAATCTAGATTTACCCACATTTACAAAAGTAGTAGTGCAATGGAAAAACCTGTGACATTTGCCTGACTTAAAAGGCTAAAAACAGCCCAAGCAGTCAGATAAATATTTTGCTTTGTCATTGTCAGATTACAAGTGATAAGCTGCCCCTTATGGTAAATGGTCTGCACTTATATAGTGCCTTTTTCTACCTTAGTGGTACTCAAGGCGCTTTACAATGTGTTTCGCATTCACCCATTCACATACACATTCACACACCAATGGCGACAGAGCTGCCATGCAAGGCCCTGCCATTGGGAGCAACTTTTTGGTTCAGTGTCTTGCCCAAGGACACTTCGGCACGCAGAGGGGCCGGAGATCGAACCGCAAACCTTGCAATCAGTGGACAACCCGCTCTACCGCCTGAGCCACAGCCGCCCATAACTCTGACCAGTCAGCCATGACATAAACAAGGCTCGTTTTAACTGGTGATGTGAAACTGGACGGACAAGTTTTGTTTGACAGGTTGACTCTATACCTTTGAAAGCCTAAGTGTAGGTAATAGAATGTTGATGTGATTCTCTTGTCATCAGCCTATAATGTCACACAGTATTAAGTTTCACTGGAATGGAAACTAGTCATGCATCAACCATTGGAGGGAAGACTTCAAGTGTTAGCATGTTATTGCAGTTGGGGTTGGTGAAATAAGTGATTCATATAAGAATTAAAGTTCTTATCATTTACAATTCTGAATAAATCCAGAAATGCAAGGAATGTTTTTTTGTATATGTTCTCAGCCTCATAGACATAAGTTTTTTAGTTACAGAATGCAAACTTGCAAACCAGTTTTATATTCATGTCTCAATATTCAGCTTTGCATGATGAAGATGAATTATCTTTTGAATATTTTCTAGCTTACAAATTCACTGCAGCACTCTAGAGGACACCAACCAGCTCAGTAGGGTGAAAAAACTCTCTATTATCAGTTTTGTCTCAATCAGGAGACATAATTGAATTATATCATAAGACTAGCAAAGACTTCCACCTCAAAATTTAATTTCACATCTGCTTTTACAAATAGTGCATCGAGAATGCATTGTTTCAGGCAGAGATCAAACCGGGGATCGTTCACGCTGTGGCAAATAAAAATCCACCGTGGGAAGTTGGAGTAATGTCTATAGGAATACAACTGTGGATGCCATCTTAATGACAAAATAATTTTTTCCTTCTATGATTCTGTTGTTTCTTTTTTACATGTTTTCCAGTTGTCTGCATCAATTTTCAACATAAAATACACAAATAAGCATCCGGCTATTCATTTGCTTTTTGTCATTTTTATGCAGATGTATTTTTCTAATTACTCATTGTCTCCCTTATTTCATATATTCTCAGGGTACCCAGAGTTTGAACCCTCACAATGACTACTGTCAGCACTTTGTGGACACGGGGCATAGGCCACAAAACTTCATCAGAGATGTTGGTGAGTGTATGCTTGTCTGCATGAGTGCTTATGTACTTGTGTGTGCTTGTGTGTGGGCTTAACCTCTGTCTTCTCTGGTTAAGGCTTGGCTGACCGATTTGAAGAATACCCTAAACTGCGAGAGCTGATCAGACTGAAGGATGAACTCATCTCCACCACCAACATCCCTCCCATGTATGCTAAACCATTACATAGTGTTAATATTTCCCTGATTGTCAGTGTAATTGTGCATTATTTGAATGACGACTGACAACAGCAGTCATTTCAAGTTGGCATCAATACTTTTGTAAAGCTTCATCATATGTGTGTTTAGGTATCTCCAGGCTGACCCAGAGCACTTTGACCTTCAAGATTTAAAGTGCAAATTTGATGTGATTCTGCTCGAGCCTCCCTTAGAGGAATACTACAGAGAATCAGGCATCAGCCACACGGAACGTTTCTGGACCTGGGATGATGTATGTATTCGTCTGCGGCTGGTTTTCATTTAGCAATTTGGGCTAGTATGGGAAAAAAGTACTGAATATTGTAATGACTGCCTTGCAGGCTGTAACAGAGAATGGGGGTTCACAGCAAACTTAACAATATGCAGAAATTAATTATTGTAAGAAATGAATTGAGGTATATAAGTCTGTGTCAATGATGTACACCGATCAGGCATAACCACCTGCCTAATATTGTCTTGGTCCCCTTTATGTGGTTAACAATGCTCTGAACGGGCGCCCCGATAGCCTAGCGGTTATGTCGCGTGACCCACGTGCAGAGGGTTCGAGTCCGACCTCAGCCATTTAACGCATGTCCTTCCCCACTCTCTCCCGTTTCTAACCCTATCCACTGTCCTGTCCTCTCTAATAAAGGCATGAAAAGGCCAAAAGTAAAATCTTTAAAAAAAAAATGCTCTGAACCACTGGGCATGGACAAGAGGACCTCTCAGGGTTTCCTATGGGGTCTGGCACCAGGACGTTTGCAGTGGATCCTTTGGGTACTCTGGCTTATGCAGTGGGGCCTCTGTCAATCAAACTTGTTTCACTGCATCCTGTTGATGCTTGATTAGAATGGGGTCTAGGAGGTTTGGAGGTCAAATCAACATGTTGGGCCATTGTCATGTTCCTCAAGATGTTCCTGATTGTTTGATGTTTTTGCCATGTGGTAGGGTGCATTTTCCTGTAGGGGTAGGCCAGTGACATTTGGGATTTCCATTTGCATGAGGGAGTGTGCTTGTTCTGGGACAATGTTTATTTGGGTATGTAAGTCTCATCAATACGGATGTTAAAATCCAAGGTTTTCCAGCAGAACACCACATAGTACCAATATGATCAATGTTATTTACCTCACCTGTCAGTGGTTTTAATGTTGTGGCTGATCGGTGTATAGGTGTAAAAATGGTAGATGTTCATGTATCTCAAAATCAAAAGAATAATACAAAATGAGCATAGTTGGGTGAGTGATGTAGAGGGCTACACACACACAACAAGTATCCATAATGACCATGTAGATGTTAAAACCTCTTTGGCCTAATCAACTCTGTTATCTTTTTAATAACAAGACAACCAAAGCACTTGGCCTGAGGGAAGAACTAAACTGGTGTTTTCAGTCTTCATGGAGTATCCTTGTGACGTCATATACACTCACTCCTCTTTTCATTCTCTGTTCTTTGTTACTGTAGATCATGAGACTGGAGATTGAGGAGATATCAGCTCTGCGTTCCTTTGTCTTTCTCTGGTGTGGCTCTGGTGAAGGACTGGATTTGGGCAGAATGGTAACGCAATCCCTAATTTAGTCAAATTCGACATACAGGCGAACCCTGTGTCCACAATTGATCAGATTTCATTTCCTTCTTCCTTGTATGCATGGCGTGAAAATGTGTTTCACGTCCTGTTAGACTTTATTCTTTGAGTCACCCAGAAACGTCTTGGTTCAGTGTGCATCTGACATCTGAGTTAGGCAACAGTGATGTTGGGAAAGTAGGCTCAAGTGTTCTCAGCGACCGCCCAAGTATGTGTCTTCATACCTATACTATTCAAGGCCTTAAGCCCCGTAAGCTGAGACACCCTGTTTCATGTCAAGCAAGCAGCTAAAGAGTATTGTTGTCTTTATTACATAGTTTTCTGCTACTGGTGTGATGTATGTCAGTAACACTGAGTCACAGAGTAGCTCTTTGTGTTGGTGTCAGAGAATATTTCGTCGTATTATACCAGAGCATGTTGTTTATACTACATGTCTTTTCTCCAACACCTTTGTATTTCACGTAAAGAATGCAGACAAAGTTTTCTCTGTTGTCTGTCCATTCGTTTACGACACAAGAGAAAGGCTCATTCAACTCAGTATTCCTATTTTTACACACAAGCAGACGTCAACTTTTGCATTTTAGCTTTTATATTTGTTTAAGCTACAGACTGAAAGAGAATATGTTTGACAGCTGACAGACTACTAGAGGATTTTTGATCTAATGTAAGGAATGTCTTTCTGATCGTTTTGATTTTTTTTTCAAGTGTCTTTATCAAAAGCAACAAAAGTCGAGGCATGAACGAACTTTAAGACTGAAAAATTGTAAAGTTAACAATACGCGTTTGTCTTCGATGGCTTCTCAACTGTTCAAACTATCAAAAGCAGTTTGACTACTATAAAGAACCTCCCAAACTGGTATGAAAGTCACAGCATGACGTTTACTCAAAAACTTGACTGAAGTAAAACAGATGAGTACTTTCTCGTGTTCGGAAATGTGATTTCTTAGAAACAGTACATTTTGTAGTTGCATTCACATCATCTAAGATTTGCTGGGTAGGCATTAATGTGCATGTGTTGTGTTCATGTTTCAAGAATGCAATTATCTCAGATTCATCAAATAAATGAACCTGTCAGCATTGGCAGCACTAAATCCAGTGCTCGTTTAGCTCAGGCAGTGCATCA
The DNA here is from genome assembly GCA_900302755.1 of Chromis chromis. Lineage (NCBI taxonomy): Eukaryota > Metazoa > Chordata > Actinopteri > Pomacentridae > Chromis > Chromis chromis. The sequence continues at coordinate 14,176 of OMNN01019073.1, forward strand.
GCCTATTATAGTACTTACCCTTATTACATTAATTTCAGTGTTTGAGAAAGTGGGGCTTTAGGAGGTGTGAGGATATCTGCTGGATCAAGACGAACAAGAATAACCCAGGAAAGACCAAGGCACTGGACCCAAAAGCAGTATTCCAGAGGACCAAGGTACAATATAAATACCACATACATACAGACACAGCAAAAATGTCAAATTTATGTTCCTATATCTTTTCTGGTTTTAGTTTTTCTAGAAAATCTCTGTATCTTAGATGCACAGTTGAAAGTTTACAAGACTCATTCACACAACATAAACTTAAAATTAAACCTGTGTTAATCATATGATGTATAGTGACATAAAACGCATTCCTTCCAGGAACACTGCCTGATGGGAATCAAAGGAACAGTGCGTAGGAGTACTGATGGGGACTTCATCCACGCTAATGTGGACATTGATTTGATCATCACTGAGGAGCCCGAGATGGGGAATGTCGAGAAGCCTGTGGAAATCTTCCACATCATTGAGCACTTCTGTTTGGGCCGCAGGAGGCTGCACCTGTTTGGGAGAGACTCAACCATCAGACCAGGTGAGATGGACGTGCTCTTTGCTTGGTCAAATAGATTTACCAGGTGAGTTTAGATGAAAACAGCATGTTTACTTTTTTGTCGTCTTTATTTTTTAGGCTGGTTGACAGTGGGCCCTACTTTGACAAATACCAACTTTAACCCAGAGACCTATGCCTCGCATTTTGCGTTGCCCAACTCCCACCTGTCTGGCTGCACTGAGGAAATAGAGAGGCTGCGGCCCAAATCTCCCCCCGCTAAACTGAAGTCAGACCGTGGTGGCGGAGCACCCAGAGGGGGACGGGGTGGGCCAAATGCTGGAAGAGGCGGCGACAGAGGACGAGAAAGAAACCGACCAAATTTCCGTGGGGACAGAGGAGGGTTCAGGGGCAGGGGAGGACCACACAGGGGCTTCCCACCTCGCTAGAGATCAACAACTCCAACCAGACTGATGCTAGGAATTCCCATCTGCATTACCTGCAAACATGAGCTTATTTGTAACACAGTTGGTAAGGTTAGCATGTAGGAGCGGAGAGATTAGAAAGTGTGATCAATCTTTTTTAAGTCATTCTTGTTTGTTTATATTTTTCATGGATATACTTTAGATTGAAAGGATATTGCCTGAATAAACTTCCTTTTCACAATTTGTGTATTGTGTTAATGTTAAGAGACACAAGAGCAGCAAATCTCCTTTTGCTGTTGTATTAAAAAAATTAATGAAAAATGTAAATTCAACATGCGGCCCCACCTGCTATAACAATCTTCATTTTGTAACGTCATTTTAAACAATGGCTGGTTGTAACTGCTTTCCATGTACTGTACATCGAGTGCTGGAATGCAGTCTATGGGCTCCACCCACATTCACTTCCAGTAAAAGCATTTGACATTTATGTCAGGAAAGTACCTACATTAGCTCTGTTAAAGCTGATTGGCTCTTCTCTTCTGTTCATGCTCTTCCTGCGTGCTGCCGAGAATGTTAGATTGTCAGTCAAGTGAGGAGTGGTACCATATGAGGAATGCAATGCAGCTTCGTAAGATGCTACTTCAGTGCACGCTCTTCTTTGAAGTGACGGGTCTGATGTTGCTTAAGAGTCACCCCTCTAAAAGGCTGAAACTGCGTAAGATCGACGTATACGTTATCTCTGTACCTGTTATTCCAGTTCAAATATTTTAAGCATGCGATGTGCGTGTGGATGACATCCTCAATGCACCATCGACCCCATGGATCAAATGGATGGGTTGATGTTAAACGATAACATCTAAAGAATGAATCAATAATTACTACTATATTTCCACATTTAGCTCAAAGTACCACTGCGGCTAAGTACAATCTCAAAGAGCCGCCTACTCCACATGCATGCCGCCATCTCACTGGTCGTCACAGACAGGTGAGATAAGCAACTGGTGTTTGTCTTGTTGAGTCTCTAAATTCTCCAGAGCTGCTTCTGCCACCTTCATACATGACTAACTTTAGACCTGTGGTGGTGTGCAAAAGGGTTTTGTCCCTTGTAAAATGTGTTATTTCTCCAATATGATGTCTATGTAGGACTTATGCAGCTGGTGAGGTTTCAGATTAGGTCTTATCTCAGAAAACTGGGACAAAAATTAACATAGAGACGCACTTTCATTCAGTTTGAACAATGTTGGTTCCAGTTTTATTGTATTTCAATACTATGAATCAAATCTGCTGTAAGAATGTGAACAGCCAACTGTAACATTAGATTGAGATTTCTGAAATTGATTATATAATTTGTTGTCCTTCATTGAACAGACAGAAAGGATGCCACTGCAACGCTTGCATACAATGGATAATTTGGATGAGTTTAGCACTAATTTACAAACACGCACACACAAACAGGAATTTGTCAACCAATTAAAACTTGATAGAGCCAATCAGTATGACCAATTGCAATCGTTGACAGGTATAGATGCCTCAACAAACTATAATCCTAAACCAAAATCAGGAATGTAAAACAATAATACAGGCTAAAAGCAAAACAGCTGTCCAGTTATGCTGCTGCAGTCAAAACCAGGAAGAAAAGCTTGCAAGAAAATGTGACATATTAGTTAACAGGCTTATCAATATCACTTCCTCATATAAGGCATGCTTAGATGTAGGTTCCTTATTTAACTAATGATAAGTTACGTTATCATTATGCATCACAAGATTGTGATGAAATAACAGATGTCCCTTTATGCGAGTCACAAAAAAGGAAAATTATGTAAACAATAAGAAATCTAGTAATAAAAATTAATTTTAATGGAGGACAAATTCAGTAACCTTACATTTGATGTGATGTTCTTATAGTTTATAGTTTTAGACTTATTGTTTCAGCTGCTTGGCTGTATTAAATGGTTTTAGGGGCAAGTAAAGAACAAATATGAAAATATAATGCATAATTAGACTTACTGCAAATATTATAAAGTGCAAAACTAAAGGGCTTTATCAGTCCCTTTTTTAGGATTATATTGATATACAAAGGCCTAAAGAACAATGAAATGGCTTTGAAGTTGCAGCTCTAAAAGCTTTCACTCCTTAGAGTCCCACTCACAGCACTAACTGAGCTCCACTGAATATTTCAGGAATGGTGATGCCATTTTACTACAAAAATTATTTGTCATTAGCAGGTGTTTTAGTATGCATTGATCTGTTGTCTTGAGCATAACCTGCTCCGGAGAAGGTTAGGTGTTCAGCATGAGTTACCTCAACAATGCACCCCAGTAAGAAGTGTACCACTGTTGTAACACTGAAAAGCCAGAGTTAAACCTGAGGTTATCTAGATAACCTCAAGTCCTGCTTCCTAGTACAGGCCTCTGTTCCCCAGCAGACATGTTAAGGTGTTATAACAGGAAAAGCACAAGTGTAGTAATGATGGCTCCATTCCAATGAAGGCAGGTGACTTACTGTGAAAATTAAACTCAGTCATCATTGTCATAAATTCCAGTTGCGCTTTTCCACCCTGGGGCCTGTAGCGAGATTAGTGGGTTAGAGACGTATGTTGAGCCTGAAGTCAGAGTTGTCAGTGTCACAATCAATGCAGCCGCTTATTTCTAACTGAAAGCGGCACAGTAAAGCTATAAAACTGACTGAGGCTTTAGTTTTCGTCGAGGCGTCTTACACAAAGAAAGCCTTGATATGTCAAGCGGGCTTCGGGATACAGGCCTCTGGTGATCCATTATTAGATCATGTTTATGACATTCACTTATCTGTCTTTTTTTTAGGCACTATTTTGCAAGCATGATGCTAAAGACTCTTCAGGTAAACTAAATACATTTAAATTCCAATGGCTAGGTGGCTGGATGTTGGTTACTTGCAATGCCACTTGCTATCCTCGTGTCTCTTTACAGTAGAAGCAAATATACCAAGAACAATGTAAAGCTGTGTTAGATCAGTGAGGTGGCAGAGTGCAATTGATCATGAGCAAACAGATTATAAATAAACTTTGTGGTGTGTTCAGAGAATCAGAAACTGACAATGCAGCCGCAACACGTATATAATACAAAACAATAAATGTCAAGCTGTAGGGTATTTTGTAAAGTGCTACGATCGTGGGAGTAAACCAAGAATGTGTGAACTGCAGTAACGTACGCAGACACCAACGGGACCATTGCCAGCTGGCAATCAAACTCTGGAATGTTTTCAGCAATGTCACAAGTGAAGCGGTGACATAGCTTCGTGTTTATTATGTTTATAATGACAGGCTGATTGTGAATATGAACTGATATTACAACATGTAGTTGGGTAATTTGATGATATCAAAGCAACTCATTATTATGGAGCCGCAGGAGTCACCAACTTTGTTTTGCAGCATTCAGTGGGGAACTTGAGCATGAACTGAAAATGCACATTAGAAGTTAAATGCTTTGATACTGTAATTCAATTATAATCCCTATTAAAATTAAAATTATCTCTGTACCAAATAAAACTGGCCACACAGGTAATTTTGTTTATCAGTCATTCTCTGAATCAATGTTTTGAAACCTGTCCTTCCTGGTTTTCAGGTCTCTAAACTTTAATCTTTCTTTAGTATTGGCTTGCAGTTTTCTTCTCCTCAGTATCTCTTAATTTCCTGTTTAGTAAGTTTTACTTTGTTTCAGTTTAGTATTAGTATGGAACAGGGATTCAAGGTTTGCAGAAGAAGCAGTGAGAAAAAGATTGTGGTTTTGGTTAAATGTAAAAAACAAAAAACAAAAGGGTGGACTTTTTTTTAATCATGAAGTTTTTATGCCTCTGCTCAACTGACAGAATTATCAGGACTTCTGAGCATTATATTTTCGCATTGTGTGTTCATTTGTCTGTCCTAAACATTCACTTGGACTAAACGATGAGATGATTAGAATTTGGTGGTTAAAGGTCACTGTGATCTCACATCCATTCAATTTGGTTTGTTTTTAGAATAGAATAGAATAGAATGTTTTTATTGTCATTATACACAAGGTACAACGAAATTAAAAAGACAACTCTGTGGTGCACACACAACCAACTGGGACATTTTTGCACAGGACGACCTAACTGACTATACATCCACTGTTCTGTTTTATATTAAAACGTGCATGGATAATGTCACTGAGGAGAAGATGGTGAAACATTATCCAAATAGGAAACAGTGGATGAATAATGAGGTGAAACAGCTGCTGAAGGATCGGGACTCTGCCTTCAGGTCTGGAGACATGGAGCTGTACAGCTCAGCCAGATCCAACCTGAAGAGGGGCATCAAGCGGGCAAAGGCAGCATATGCAAGGAAGATCGAGGGACACTTCACGGAGGGGAACCCCCGACGTGTTTGGCAGGGCATCCGTGACCTCGTTAATATGAACAGCTCCAGTGCTCCCACCACCAGCACCAGCACAGACCTAGCAGAGGAGCTGAATCAGTTCTTTGCTAGGTTTGAAGTTGGACACGAGGAGGATGCCCCTTTGCTGCTGCCCGCTGACACCCTGGCCCTTAC
>OMNN01019090.1:0-12102 GCA_900302755.1 Chromis chromis
CAAACAACTGAAATTTAATAGCTTGCCTATGCCTTGTTTTAAGTAAACAATAATGGGCAGTTAGAGAATATTAACTTCAAATGCGTCCTTGTCAACTTTTAAAGTCGGATGGATGGATGGATGGATGGATGGATGGAAAATGCTGTTAAACATGTAACAAGTAATACATTTGTGTAAGAAACTGGGGCCAGCACCATATTGTATATCAATATATCCATATAACTTTTCTCTAATATGATGTGTTAATGTAGATTTACAGATTTACATCTATGTAATGGTACATGCCATTATTTGGTCCAAAAAATCTTCACTTCAGAGATTCCAGGTCTTGACAAATGGACCACACAATCGTCTGCACACAATTATGATGCTATGGTATTGGTTAAAGTTGCAAATTTTTTGAGCACTTCCGTTATAAAAGGAAATGAAGTAAGTTTTTACCAGGTGTCACTGATCAAATCTACTTACTAAACCAAACAATCTTTTTAGGGTTTTTTGTAACTTTTTTTTTATTTATCTCTCACAATGTAAATCAGTGCATATGTATACTGAAGCTTTCCTTTAACAGAAACTGTGATCTTCAAAGAATGAGCCCATCTGTGTATTTGCCACACAGTCTGCTTCAGTCTACTCCCTGACAACAACAAAAAAGACGTGAGCGTCCATGCAGTTAGCTGCACAACACACGTCTGCTGCACGGTGCAGTAGTAGAGTTCTTTCCCCAGGCAATGGCCCGTCAGGCCAGACAAGAGGACCGGGTGTTAAAGTGTGAGCCGGGTACACAGAGTAACAACACGGCCATCTGCCCTGGGAATGCACACATCCATCTTACTAAGGACAGCCAGTCTGGGAACAGATAAAGGGGAGAGAGGGAGAGAGAGAGAGAGAGAGAGAAAGGGAGGGAGGGGAAGCAGTAGGTAAACAAATCTGTACACATATGTATGTGCATAATGGCTGGACATGGTGAAAGCAGAAAATAAAAGAGAAGTTTGATGGAATAGTAATCTAGACTGGCAGTATCATCTGCATCATTTACAGGCTTACAAGTCTAAGCATTGACAGAATAATAGCTGGGAGTGAAAGAGGGGCTGAAATGTCACAAAATGAGTAGATAAAAGTGTAGTCAAATTACTACAGTCCAACACTGTGAAACTGACAAGAATAAAATCACAGGTATGCAGTATTTTTAATTTAATATTCGTAATTCATTGATGTAATTGGAAGAGAAGGATGTCATTTTATTTTATTTTATTAACCATGACATCAGTGGAGAGGACAGCAGTAAGTCTCGGCTCCCACCGTCGTCCCTACTTCATAACCATCTGGATATGACTCAAAACACTGCCGTCAGCAATCTGGCTTCAGTGATATCATCGAGCATTCTCCATTTGTTTTTATTTTTAGACCATTTCCTCATCCCTGTATAATCAGAATATATGGTCCCACTGATATAGCACTCTTTTACTCTCTCCCTCTCCCTCTCTCTCTGACTCCATATTACCTTATCACACTGAGAGCTTTTAGCTGTGCTTCCAGCCATTAGCTTCAGACAGTGGGTAGCTACTAGGCTGGAACAGAGAGGGAGGGAAAAGTGGCCTCCTGGTGGCTCTGGATGATGTCAGTTGTGAAAAGGTCTTTTTATAACACCACCTGTCCATCTTGTCTGTTAGGAAGCTCAATACAGGTCTCGAGGCACGCGGAGCCTCGGTATAAAATGACCTTCGACGCTTTTCATTTCACTTAGGGATACACGGGCTCACGGACACTTTTGTCTTATTTGGTCTGCGACTGGAAAGTGCTATAAAACTCCTATGACCCTAAAGCTACTCAGCTGCATGAAAACTGCCCAATAGCTTGTGATACAAAATTGTCATACTGTTGGGACAGCTACCACATTCTACATTTTCTCCAAATGTTTCCTCCAAAAGTGTTTTTTGAGTTAATTTACCTCGTGAAGGTTAAAAGGGAAGATGTATTATGCATATACCGTACATGCATCAGCTGAGTGCTATGGGCTAAACTGCACTCCACACTGATTCCTTATTTATAATCACAATTATATCCCTGCAAGAGAACAGAATCGGTGCATGCCCCTTATTTCTGTACAACTTTACAGACCACGGGCTGAAACATACCTGAAACACTTCAAACCTGGCTTTGAGCCTAGTTTTCAAAGTAGAATACTTGATTTTCGAAGTAACACAACACTGAGAACAATTGTTCAGCTGCTTACTGAGGCGTCTGGGCTGGTCAGAGCGCCCACCGTGTGAGATGACTGACGTGTTATTGACAGATGGCCGGGCTCCTGCCCTCCATGGGAGACTTCCAAACAAACAGCTACTGGATACACCGAGGCGATCTTCACATCAATATCAATCAATTATTCACATATTTGTGCTGGCTCGCGAAAAGCAGCTTGACTGCATGTCATAAGTGCTAGACCCGCATGCATTTTGTAGGAGGCGAATGGAAGGGAGCCCAGCTATTACCCTCTGTTTGATCCTACAGTTGCGGCGAAGCTCAAATTTTGCACTGTAACAGCATGACACAGAACTGCGATTAAGTGGGTCAATGATTCTTATTGTCTGCATTACAGCCATTAGCTTTTATGGAAGAATACATCATGTGCAACAGTTCCATATTTGAAGCAACACGCAGAGAGGCCTGTTTTATTCATTTTGAAATTTGAGAGCCGAGGTCAACCCCTTAAAACTTTTTCTGCATACTAAGTGCATTTGAACTGAAACGAGGGAGGAATATTTTTTGCATGGGCATCTCAGTTACATGCTGCAGAGTAAGATGTGGCAGTAGCAAAAAGCACTGTAGTTATACAAGCAGCTGTGCCTAGTGGCTTTGGCAGTATTTGAGGGAGATCTAGTTTATTATTCCTTGTTTAGTCAGCCTCGCCGGACTTTTTCCTTGAAGTGCTTCATATGAAGTATAAAGTAAAGCACGACGACGCTGTGTTTAAAATGAGCTTTGCTTTGGTACATACCATAACGCTCTTTCCCTCCCTCATGTTACGCAGAAATATTAAAGCTGCGCCCCGAGGTCAACAGCAACAGCCCTCATTCTACCCATCACTGTGCCCTTGTGCTCTTCACAGCCACCACTCCGAGAGGCAATGATTCTTTTCTCTCTTTTTTTTTTGATCCACTCCAATATCATTAAGTTATTAGTTGATTTCAGTGGATTTAATCAGCATAGTAATTCCTCTCCATGGAAAGATAAGTCTCTCTCAAGAGCAGTTACGCCGTCCACTATGCCTGCTGATTAGACACAAGCCCCCAAAATAATTCATCAGAAAACTGCAAAAAATAATTTATCAAAAGTGCTTCTCACAAAACCCGCTCAGGACCTTTGCTTCTTAATAATTAAACTCTGCAATTAGGCATCTTACCATGCGCTCAGTGTGAGGCTCCATGTAATATTCATAACCATACATAATTATGCAATATATTCACTGAAATAAGAGGCCATATATTCACGGTGGGGCTGTCAAGAGGCAAGACATTTTTATTTGGTTTATAACACTGTTTCATCTTATACATGAGCAGCTGGCTTCTGGAGACAGAAGAGAACGAGGACGTCTGGTCCTTAGCAGTCTGACACTGTATGCTATGAGTCTGAGAAAGAGAGAAAAAAGAAGGGTTAGAGAGAGAGAGAGAGAGAGAGAGAGAGAGAGAGAGAGAGAGAGAGAGAAAATAGGCACTGAGTGGTGATGCCCTCGCCATGGGAACTTCTAATATCAAAGTCTATCCAGTGGACACAACAAAGACATACCTTAGCGGGATCATACACTGACCACAGTCAAGACAAGATGCAGAAAGAGAGAAAAGGCATTAAATTAAAATGGAGTTGAGACAGGGTGCTGTCTCAGGATGCGCTGTATGATAAATTATACATAATGCTCATCCCAGCATGGTAAAGAACTATAAAAAAAAATATAGTCCCAAAGCCCTTGATGGTGCCTGAAGCAAATAAGCAACAGCAGCGGTCTACTGTGGACACACTGTGGACAAGGTTGGCTTTCATCTTGAGACGCAGTTCAAAGCTATGGGCTACGCACAGAACAAACTGGCAATCAAAGCTAATGTGTAACTGGGCAGTGGTGCACTTCACAGAGCCTGTCGTCTCAAGTGCAGCCGAGATCACACGCAGACGCCTCTTTTCACATCACAATGGTTGATTTTCAACACACGGCCGTTGGAACTTATTATTTTTCACCATGTAAATGTGAAAAAAGAGACTTATTGCTATTGGGAGCTGCATCCTTTTGAAGGCCTCGCATGACATGTATATGATGAATGAGAAGAAAAGCATACATTTGCCTGCAACTTTACTGTAGTTAACAAAGGCTCTCTTTCTCCTTTAGTGACGGGTACCATGTGATCTTTGCCTGAACAAAAACTCTACAAGATTGGGTGAATAAAGCAGAGGGAAAATATGGTGTACATTCTGTATCATAAAACGCAATACAGTGGATTAACATCCATAAAACATGTGATTACAGTAACTATCATGGAGCTCTTTGCGGGGGAGATTTCAGAAGCATTTGTATTGCTCACAAGTTGTCATAATGCGTTACAATAACATGGAACATGCTGTATCCCTAGATGATTGATGAATACTGCTGTGCTCTATATGGAGCTCCACTAGACTGCATTATGTTTTATGTATTTGGGATTACAAGTTGAATCAGTGAGATATTAATGATATCATTTGTATTGTACATACCTTTTGAATGAAAGACATGCAGCTCAAAACAGGCAACATTAATGTTTCATTTTCCTGTAAAAAAAAAAAAAAAAAAAAAAAGACAGAATAAAAAGAAAAATATTTAGAAACATTCAAGAGTCATACCATCATCTCAAGGCTTATTACACTTTCTAATAAACAAAACCAGTGTTTGTAGTCCCTGTCTGATGCCGTTCTTCAAAACAATGACCTTTTAGAATATGACACAGTTTTACTGTCAGTATAATACAGATGTGATTAACATAAATAACAGTTAAAGTCAAATAGGCGTAAAGGTCGTCACTCAGGAGTAGTCTCGGGTCCACAAGGTGATTTACAACAACTTAATTTGACTGTGTGGAGTAATTTATCTGTGACAGAGCAAGCCATGCAACTCTCTACATGTCGTGCACACATACAGGCAACAATATGCCATGACTGCACACATCTCATATCTACCCAATCAGTCAAGATGCTTTACAACTTCTGTCAGAGACCCTAACAGTTCTCATAAATTACAGGGCCATTGTACATGGTGCCAATAACTTTTGAAGGAGAATCTCAGCCAAACTGAGCCCACTGGTATCTCTTGCTTTTAGACACAGAAGTCAAGATGGAATACCCCTGGTAAAGTATATGAAAAAGGCAGGGCAAACACTTTGATGGAAGATTTGCTTTTAGAAAAAGGCCACCTATTTTTACTCAGCTGAAAAAAATTCCTTTCAAGGATAAAAAAACTGTCCCAGATATTGACATTTTGATGCAAAGCAGGTGGCAGGCAGGTTTGATTCTGTTAGAGATAACTTGCATTTCCTTTCACATCCCACCTCCCTCCACTCTGGCTCCGAGTCTCCAGTTATGCTTTGCATCTGTGTCATCTGCAGATCCACTGTGACAGCTAGAGAATATGAGGTATGAATGATGCAGAACCATTCATAAACAGCAACAACAATATAATGTGATAGGGACAGAAAAATGAGTATGTGGGTCTCGAGTCGGCAAGCAATAATGTGCTGTGATTCATTTCAAATGCCCCCCGCAGTGCCCATTGATATTCTGCAGGGACATCATAGCTATGTCTGGAGTGTACAAGGCTGTATCTCGACCTCTTGTGTTATCAATATGAAGGTAATTGAAAGAGAATACATGCATGTACTCAAAAATCATGTGCAGATGTATAAAAGAAACATTTAATATAAAATGCAGTCAGATAACCCTGTGCATATGTGAAAGCACATGTGTATTTGTCTACTTTCTTGATAGTATGGATGACACGTGAGTGAGGTAGGGAGCCTGCTGTTAGCACAGGATGCAGTGATTTTCCTGGTGTCACACTGACAGAGCGAACCTCAGATTGAAGGGCAGACAGTGATAACCACCTGCAGAGATTCACATCCCGTTCCATTTAGCCACCTTTGGAATTTTCACAAGGGACAATAGAAGATGCTGGGAAACCACTGAATGGGCCTCACAGCCAAAGCCTGTGTTTTGTAGGCAATTAGAATGAAATTGCCTGGACCATCTGAAAGGCACATTCCCCAACAAAGGAGAATGTCAAGTTTACATCATCAACACTATGTTATCTTTTCTCCCTATAATCAAGCGTTTATAGCATTACTTTGTATTTTTTCAGATGTGTTCTTCTCTAGATCGATCACATAAAAGCCAGACCATGCAATTCTACTTAAAATACGAAGTCATGGAAAAAAAAATTGGATTTTCATGGTAACTAAGTACGTGTCTGTCTCATTCTGTCTGAGTGGCTCCAAATTGCAAACAACATTGGAAATATAAAGAGCGGTGAACAATCCCAGGCTCTCAGCATGGCACACCTTGATGTGCAGGTGCCTTTAATACTAGAATAAGTCATCTGAGATTGGGGAGGCAAAAAAACCCACTCAACCAGATGGTCTCCATAAAGCATGGCGTAAAGCTCTCCCAGATGTTGAGAGGTGGTTGCGGATCCGGTGACATGCAATGTGAGGGAGGGACTGGTAATGCAGAGTGTATTAGTGGTCTCTTTATGGGTGCATTAGGTGCTGTGGAGGGGAACGCAGGGGCCGCCACTGGTGCTGCCAGTGAGCTACTACCAGGCTTTATGCTTTGATGAACCTACCCTTGAGAAAGCGGGACATCCGTGACCGTATTCTGTCGAGCCTGGAAGACACCTCCTTCTCTTTAGCCTCCTGGAAAACATAAATCAGTTTCTCATATCATCATCTAGTCATATTCAATGCATATGCAGCTCTAATCAGTAAATCTGTCAGCTTTTTCCCCTTTCAGTGATATATCAGATTCGTAATACTCTCCCACATATGCAGTAAATCTCTGACAAAGCCTATGTTTCTTAAAAATTCAAAGACAGGGGCTGCATGAAGGGAGGAACTTCGCTTGAAAACAGATACAGGGAGTGGAGTATCAGTTCAGTTCAGGATGACTCTGTACTGAAAGCTTCAGTGCACTCTAAAGTGTCATCTCTCTTCTTACCACTAAACAGTGGCCTAGACAGGAAGCCAGAATAAATTTCCCCAGTTCATTGTCCCCGCTGAGGACTAGCAGAACATCTCAGTCTGATTAATGGCTGTACACTGTCTAATGAACAGTAATTGAATGGTATAATGCAGCAGGTCCTTAAAAGCCCAGAGGAGCCGTCTTCCTCTGCCTAGCTCTTTGGAAAAGCAAGGCGGTGACATTGTCTAGAGTTGATTATAGTTGACCTTGCATGGGGAGACTAAGGCCTTTGAAATGGCTAACCTAAGCTTCAGGGAATAGGAGCATGGAAAAACAGATGAAAGACAAATGAAATGGACTTGAATTGGAAAAGGAATGGATCAATGCGGTGGTCAATAATGATTCGATTTTTTATCACAAAATTCTTAAGAAGAGGAAGACAATTGATCAAACATCCCTAGTTGTATTGGCATTTCTAACAATATTAATTAAGAAAAAATGCTTAGCTGACTGGTTGATAAATCAGCCAATATTGTTAAATCAAAACAAATGATAGTTGTAAACACAATACCACACCAGTGGGTACAAATCTACCCTTGTCCGCATTTCCTCAAAGTGTATGACATCCACAACATAGACGGAGTGCGCCGTCGCGAAATCAATCAGCTCCTTAACAGAGTGCACTCTAAAGGAAAACCCAACCTTCAGAGAGCCCAACAAAAGTCAGTCAAGTGATTATAAGAAAAGCTTTGATAAATGTGCATCAAGCTCTAACCCGTCATCCTTCGCTCTCTACCACCGAGATAGCCTGCTTTCACTCTCAGCGGACATCTCCACTTGGCAGAGATGCTGAATCTCGTTATTCTTTATTTGGGCTAGACCACACAGGTCAATATCGCATGCATACAACCGCCTCACCGGTGTACTGTCTGTAAATGTATTCACTATCTAAATTCAATGCAATAAATCATTTAAAGCTTCAGCTGAAAATGTAATCATGTAATTGAATTTGGTCATCAATATCTACTATATACACGCACATATGCGGAGTACACGGGGCATTTCACAAGCATATATGAGCACCGGAGTGGGAGGAAATCTGTCTGAACTCAGCTGAAAGTATGAGTCATAGCAGTGCAGTTATCCCTCATTATTATTCACAGCCCTCTAAATGATGAGGTTGCTGACAACGAGACAGCGACAGTCTGTTTGGCCTCAAAGGGAGAAAGAGGAGAGTATGCATGAGAGATGATTAGACTTTAAGTTAGGTAGGTCTCACCTGCAGATCTATTATTTCTGGCTTGACAGCAACTTTTAAATATGATAATCTTTGACAAAACATGAATGAACATAAAACAAATTAACATTCTAGCAAGGCAGAAGGTGTTCTGATTAAAAGTGCTGACAATCTTGAATAATTTTACTGCAAATAATAATTACTCCTGCTTAAGATATACTCTTTATCAAATTGAACAAAGATCCCTCCTTATGTCGAATCAAAAACAGTTTTGCAAGATGATTATTGCAAAAAGTAGCTGAGTCTGAACAGGGATTATTATTATTATTTCCATTATCTAATGGTCATTCCCTGCAATCCATAGCCAATCTGAATCAGCAACATTCATGTATGACTAAAAGTGATAAGTAATGAATTAAGCTATTGATGAGGTCTTTAGCCAGGGTCATAACTGGCCCCCAGAAGTCAATAATTATCCCAATAAGAATATCTTTATTGCAAAAGTGCATACGGCAGCAAAATCATCACCACACCAAAACATTCCCCTATGGTGTAATTGCCACTGCTTGAAATTATAGTTTTCATTAAAACGAAATGTTCAAGGTTATTGATTGCTTAAATAAGACTCAATATCTTCTCATTTCAAAGCCGAATGAAATTGCTTGGAATAGTAATATCACCCAACTATTGTGTGCATTCATCACAGTTACACAGCTTCACACTACTGTCCCTCGAGGATTATTAGAGCAAAATAAGTGTATTTAAATGAGTGTAATTTCTAGGAACCACAGATCCATGCAAAACATCTGTATACGAAGCTCAGGCCTACTTTATCACTGTGAATGTGCACAATAACCAGAGGAAAGGACAGACATCAAAAACAACCACATATTATTATGGGCCTCTACTTAAACCATAACACTTTTATGATTTTTTAAGCTTGATGCTGTGACATATATAGTATCTGTGGCTACAGCGAAGCTCTCAACATTCATGCTACATAAAATTGTACCCAGGGCTCAGGTGTCTTTATTCCCATGTCTGCAGTACCAGTACAGCCTCTTGTACCTTTTATTGACTCCCATTGCCCTGAAGAAAGGATAGGCTGGTAAATACAAAGTACCCATTACACAGAAAGAACCATGGAGACAGAAAAACAGGTTATACACACATTAGATGCAAGTATAGTTGCTGGAAAGAGGACTATGTGACCCGCTTACAATTAAGGAAATGATGATTACCATAATTGCTGGTTGAAGCATCTTTATGTGACCTAATGCAAAAGCAAATGAGAAAATTGGACCTAATAATGAAGTCAAAATGAACTGAATGTGAAACTACATGAAACTTATAATAAGGGTACTTACATCCTTCCTGGAATCTGCAGACAACGACCTATGCAGACACAAGTTATCTGAATCATGGAGGGAGGCCTTGCAGGGACTCGTAGAATGACTCCCATCTTCATACTCCTCCTCAACTATCTTGGCCTCAACCTGCAGGGAGGGAAAAAAAACAAGATCCCCCTTGGCTTACACTGTACTGTACTGCTGTATTGATTTTGCAATATTTATATATTTATGTAGCTCGTTCTACTGAGCATTCACAAGCCTTATTCAGAATAGAAAATGATATTATGCTGTACGGGAAGTGTATTCTCAATTCTGTTTGAAGCTAAAAAAAAAAAAAACATACAGAAAGGTAAAGCTTAATGGTAGGGAAATGAGGGAGAAGTTTCTCAAGCTGCAGACGCCTTTTTCATCTAACACTTTCACGTTACATAAAATGTGAACAGCCTGTTGTGATGATCAACTTTTATATTTCAGTTTGTCTCCAGTGACAGCAAGCTATAAAAATCATGAGAAGTGATTAATACAGTTAATAACATGCTGTTAAGTTAAATGGAATTAGCATGTGGCCAACATGTTTCTACATATTCATGGGGCCTCTGTATGTTTATCTATAGCGATACTGTGTTTTCCTACTAGAATCAATTCTTTCTTCCTGTGTGATAAACAGGCCGAGCTGTTCAAAGACTGTATGCTAAAGACCTCATCAGGCTGCAGTGCAGTATGGGATTGTCTTTTACCTGATCAATTGGCAGGTCCACCTTCAGCTGGAGATCCTCTTGCACCTCCGCCGCTCCTGCCATCTCACTTCTTTTGTTTTGTGCATTGAACACGCTGCCCTCTGAGAAAAGTGATTAATCACAATTACCTCATCTGCTGGCAGTCGCCGCCTCATTCTTCTGCACACACTCTCTCTCTCTCGTTCTCTCTATACCCTTCCATCCCTCACTGCCCTCCTGTCCTCTCCCTTTTCCTCTCCTGTTCAACTTCACAAGAGATCAATGTTGCTGTCAAGCCATTTATTTATTTAGAGTGGTCCCACAGACGAAAGGGCCACAGAAAGCCACAGCTGCCCTGCCACAAATATGGCCAGCCAGCGTGAACTTTCAGTCCCGGGTTACATCTCGACAGTGACAGGCTGCTCTTGATGCATGTGGGGAATAGCTCATAGCGCAACGTCACACTGTTTTTCCCTTGTAAACAAATTCCTTTTTGTCTGCGGCTGCTAGATCTGATACAAGGAGGCATGTGAATAATGAAACACACTATTGAGCTTGAATCGACTTCAAATGCCTTAAGTAATTTAATTTAAATAATAAATATCCAAGCATAGCAGATTAATCACTGATAAGACTAAAGAACAATGTATAGAAAAATACATTTGGTTCATATGTTTAGCTCAAAGAGCCAATTATACAGGTACAAACCATGTTGACTTCATTCATTATTGTTTTTCAGCCAAGCATTACTTTTGGGTTTAATTCTAGACTCACTTCTATTACAAAAAGGCAAAATGATGAAAGAAAAGCATAAAGCTCTGATCCTTTACCAGATGATGCTTGTGTATACTCAGAGCCTGTATGAAGAGATCTAAGAGGTGATTTGAGTATAAAGAAGATGCAAAACTTACCTTTAGTATTGTGGTTTGTGAGAGGAAAACATCCAGAATGTGGCCAGAGAACTACTATTATTATATTACATTTGACCATCAATACCGATGAGATTCATGACTTCAACATTTATGCAGGAACTACACTCTTGTCTGACTACAAACAGCATCATCATAAGCCAAGCAGGAGAATGTCAAAAAGTCCCTTGTATCTAACTATGTCAGTTAGCTTTTTTGCAAATATTTGAAAGGAAGGCATGTTTCAAATTGTGACAATTAGCCTATCTATGCAATTATACTGTGTCATGTTATATGTGGTGCAGAATGAGACTTACAACTATATTACTGTGCACAGATGGTAAAACAAACATCACTGCAATAACAGCAAATGCCTAACTAGAGAGAGAAAGCAAATACACAGTCCATTAATGATATACTGAGAATCAGTTTTAGGCAGCGCATGCAGTGTTTTCTTTTTTTTTTTTTACTTTACCATCTTTTGTCAGTGTTACTTATGAATGATACTTATTTCCATTTTGATTTCCACATCAAGAGAAAATGAGAGCAATGTGTTTACTATGATTTAAGCCCCCAAGAAAGTGTTTGAGGTTTTGTTCTGGTTAATATTCACAGAAAAGAGTTCGAGTGTGTTTCTTTATAAGAGCAGTAAACTGTGTTCGGTTTGGACTTTAAAGAACAGGTTGAGAATTAGAGGAAAG
>OMNN01019090.1:12122-37270 GCA_900302755.1 Chromis chromis
CTTCACCTACCAATGATTATCAGTATTCCCAACACACATTAGACTCACATCTCTTTACCTACACAAACAGAGGAATGTATAATGATGCACATCCCCACATGAGGCCCTATGCTTGCACATGCACACCCATGCTGTACACAAACTCATGCATATAGATATGAATTTGTCTGTAAAAGCCAACAGGCTTTTTTCCTATCATCATAGTGGGAAATAAGGGAAAAAACACTGCGAGGACAGGGGGGCTGGAGAGAGAGAGACAGTGAGAGAGACATTTCTATAGAAATGCTCTGCTTACCCCCCGTCGAGAAGAGAACTGTGTTTCTGGACACCTGCCTCTGTTGTTTGGTTCTCTCTGGCTTGGCTGTGTGTTTCTTCATCTGGCCCCTGGCTGTGTGCTCAAGGTCTTCTCTAAAGCCTGTATGAGTAAACTGCATGGAGAGACAAAAGGGAGGAGAAAACAGGGGCACAGATTAAGGCATATTTCCTCAGATATTTCTGCGATTCATCATTGACTTTTTGCTTGTTTTGTAAAGAGAAAGAAGAAGAAAGACAACACGATGGGGAAACTTGTTTCCCCTCTCTTTCCTCTTTTTTACATTTTCCATTGACCTCAATTTTTCATGAGCTGATATGTTTTGTAGCTCCCCTGTTACTCCTACTGTATTGAATTCATCTGGTTCCAATACAACCCGTGCACAACCTATCAATCACTAGGGAGCGTGGCAAACTAATCATTTATTGATGCAATGGGGCAGCCATGAATTTCTAACTGCATTTGTCTTATTTATCAAGCCAGATCAAACAATGAAAATCCAAACAAGCTTAAAGGGAAAGGGAGGGAGTTGTAGGGAATAACTTATTCTTCAGCAGTAGACAGCAGAAGGTTATTGATGGAGAGGGGAGGAAAAAAAGTGGTTTGGGACTTAGTTGCATGGTGGGAGAGCGAAGGAGCGAGAGAGGAAGAAAAGAAAAAGAGAGAGAGCAGTGGGGAGAGTTCAGAGTGATGTTCAGACAGCAAGGTACACATCTGAATTAATGCTTCCACAAAAGGCAATTTTCTCCTCACAGGCTCCTCATCCCCTCTGTAGGTAGCAAGGTGAGGTATGTCTCCCTTACAGAGAATGAGAGAACCAGACACACAGAGTGGGAGAGAGCAGACTTAATGTTTCTTTTCAGCAACAGTGCTCTTTACTGCAGGATCCCTGGGCTGGCTCGGGGGATAGTGTAGTGATCTCAGGCTTCCACCAGAATACACTTCTGGCAATGGTGTTTGCAAGCTCACTAACATGGAGTCTAGGGAATAGCAGCGTTGTTTCTTCACTTGTTTGCTTTCTTTAATGCAGAGGCAAAGTCTGTTGATATTCTTTTGAATTTCTACAGCCGTTAGTGGGCCGAGGGAAAAAAATAAAACAACAAAAGAGTGAAGTTTGCCTGGTATATTCAGCGAAGGAGAGTTGAAACAGAGTTCACGTTCCAGCGCTGTAGTGTCCACAACCACATGAGATCAAAGACAGAAAAAGCAGTGGCGCTGTCGCAGTAGCAAGCTGCTAATTCAGTTTCGTAACCTCATTTCATCTGTGAGTGATGTGCAGCAGCGTCACGATAAAGTTCAAAATCAAACCACATCTGGGCAATCAAAAATTGAACAGCTTGTTTTCCGTGTCGACACCCTGGTGGTGAGATGTAAATAGATAATATTTAAATCAACAAAGTTGAATCAAGACTGCCTCACTCAGGGAGAGTGGTGACGAGGGCGCAGGGGAGGGGAAAGCAGAGGACGAGGGGTGCCGCAGAGCCAGGAGAGTACAGTATAAGTAGCAGCACAACTGGAAACACGGCAGTGGAAAAGCTGAGGTCATCTAGCCTCTCGCTCTGCATTACATATCTACAGTACCGTGTCCTGTGGGAGCAGACAACTGTGTGTATCAGGAGGCCCCAGAGAGAGAGAGACGCACATAGAGAAAGAGAGTCCTAGAGTTAGTGTGAAGGGGGCTCAGGGGGGGCCGAGCAGCAAGTAATCTGTGGCCCTCTCAAGTGGCGGAGAACAGGAGTCAACAAGAGGACACTGTGATATGATAGCCAGGGGAAAATGTGGGTCACAAACAATTGGGCTGACCAGCCTCCAGCCATACTGACTCTGGTATCAGTAGGAGCCACTCCCAGGGCCGGGTCCTCAGTAAGTAGACATGCTGGCAGCAGCAAGGGGGGTAAAGTTTTCCTCTGGGCATTGCCACTTCCCCTAACCAATGAGATCATACACGAAAAGCAGAGGAATAGGGAGCAGCAGCAAATCATCGCTGATGTCAGGGAGTGTAGCTATTAAAGGTTTAGTCAGCCTTTCTGGGCCGTTTTAACAGGACGCTGCGTGTGAAGCACATGTACAGCCCAGCTTAACTGCACAGTATAATTACTATAATATCAAAGCACCTTGGTTGATGCGCACGATTATTCTCTTTCCCTCTTTGCATTCCTCTCTCTCTCCTATTAATCTTCTCTTTATGCCATGTCTACCTCAAAAGTTTCTACCTCATCATGTCTGTAAACACCTAACTCAGCATATACGCCTGCATCCAATGGGAACATGGTGTGCAGGAGAGTTTCAATATTATACTCTGCAGAGCCGTCACTTTAGTCAGTGGTTGCTCCAGACCAGATGTCCCATTCAGCAGTGCAGAAACGCTCCACCGCTGGTGCAGACAGGACAGGACAGACACCGTTCCCATACAGTGAGGTTGCAAGAGCAAGGTTACATTTTACACGGCCTCAGTGGGCATGTTTTAAAGGATCTTTTTACAGGCATTTCAAACCAGACTGCTGTTGTTTTGTGAGGTCAAACTGAAATTAATGATGGACATGACCCTATAAATGTATGTGTAATCAGTAAGCTAAACAGCTGACAGATCTAGCGAGAGCGGGTAATTTTTGTCACATGCATCTTTTCCCCTCTGAGAGGTTCTTATTAACTGGTCAGATCATGTTTACAAATTCATGAGGGACCGGACATAGAGGCAAGGAAAGTAAAAGTCGGTAGCATCATGCCTAGTGAATGACTAATACTACAATGAGCTGGTAGATGCAAAATGCAGCCATAGCTCTGTCTCTGTCTCCACCTCATGGTACTAAATGAAATGACAAAGGCAATGGTCTTAGCACCTTATTACCTAATGCCTCAGTTTAACCAAGTTTGATAAGAACATTGTTTTCATCTCATCTTGGCACCAGCATTTAAACTCACTCTAATAAATTACTAATAAATATCCATTTTATTTCTGAATACAGACATACCCAACCACCGATACAGCCAGAGATAAGGCAAGGAGCATTTTTCTCCATCTAAAAAAATTGGCATCTGCCACAGCATTGTCATCTTTCATGGTTAGAAAAATCAGATGTCAGACACATCTCTCACAGGGGGCCCCATCGCCACCTCAACCTGCTGAGTGGGCATGTTCTCATCTTCACCATGTGATTTGGTGTTCATCTCGGGCCCACAGCAGCGCAATCCTCATATGGATTCAAAGCATTTCACTGTCTACTTAATCACAATACAAATTGTCCCGGTTCTGGTCTGAATAAGAGATTTTTTATTTTTTTTGTTTTCAGTGAGTGAAGTCCCCTTGGTGCATATGATCTGTCTATGAGGCTCACTGCACTTGATCAAGTGGGCCAGCCTGTCTCTGTGGGGATTACCCATCAAAGTGGAAAGCAACGGTAACTCAATGCCTCCTGCAGACAGTGATTGATGATAGTGCTGTTTCATAACGAATTGCGCCCCCACAACAAGTCTCACACGTGGGAAATGTTAATTGAAATGCTGTGTGTGCAAAGATACGCTTTTCAACTGTGATTCTACCAAGGTGTTACAGCAATAAACTAGAGGGAATATAGGAGAAGAAATGCAACAATTTAGCACGTTGCAAGAAAATTAACAACTGTACAACTAGACGGCAAACTGCATCCAACTCTGAAGCAATGGCACTCACCATATCTCTTGCATGTCTTTTGTTTCTCATTGCAGGCTGGGTGTCTTGGCTGCAAGGAAGAAAAGGAAAACCAATATTGACAAACACATTTCCTCATTCCTATTTCACAACAAAATGAGGTTCCAGTGTTTATTCTATACATCTAAACCATATATTTTATTGACAAAAGATTACAGGCCTCATACCTTTCAATCATGTTGTTTCTCTTTACTAATTCCCTGCAGGGGAAGCACTGGTCATACGGGAGAGCTTTAAACTTTTCTGTACCAACTGCAACATAGTGCTGATTGTTCTCCAGCTCAGTGGGACCGCAGACAGGCCGTCCATCTAATGTGCAAAGCCTGGGAACTCAAATAAAGAAATACCACAAACTGGAGCAATGTTCAGTGACTTCTATTTCAACATGCTTGATATAAATATAGTTGACATGTGTCAAATACTGCTAGATTAATTTAATATTAGCATATTTTTAAAAAGCCATTAAAGCAGTG
Organism: Chromis chromis; assembly: GCA_900302755.1. Lineage (NCBI taxonomy): Eukaryota > Metazoa > Chordata > Actinopteri > Pomacentridae > Chromis > Chromis chromis. Next base: position 16,597 of record OMNN01019090.1, read on the forward strand.
TTTTTTTAACAAGCAGTTCTGGATGAATTACATTGCACACATTACAACCCGACATGGTTCCAGTCACTAATTAATTAGAAAGATCCTTCCACTCTTCTTTGCCACATAAAATTTTGTTGCATTTAAATGAACTGGAAAGTCCCATTTCCCAGTCCATGCAAGAGAAGCTGACACTCCTCAGAGAATTGAGCTTTATAGTATTAAATTGTCTTTATTGGCTACATTTCTTTGCAAAACGTGATAAAGGATAATACTTTTGTCTACATGTTACATATTTGGTTGTCTTTAGTGGTACAGAACTAATTAAAAACTCATAGTCGTAATGCATTGATGTAGGACATTACCTGAAAACAGCACCAGTGCGAAGACGCACTTTCTCTGTCACCAAGGCTAGAACATTTTCCCAGCTTTTGAGAGTATACTTTGGTATTCTTATTCGAACTGGAGAAACCAGGACTTCCCCATTGGTAAATACGCTATGAAACAGAGACACAAGATGATGATCAATAAAACATTTAAAAAAGAAAGAGAACATCATTTTTTTGCATAGTGGAAAAAAATTTGCATTCTGCTTAAAATCTGTACTCACTGTATTGTGTAAGACTCATCAGCGATCCTCTGCCAGCGAGCAGAAACTACTATTTTGCTGTGAGCAACAGGCTGAATCTGAAGAAGAAGAAATAATGTGCCACTGAAGCTCTTATGCTAGGACTGGACTTTTATGTTTATTTTCACAGTTTGATTTTGGTTAAAGGCAATTTTGGTGAATGGGAAGATACTGCACATTAAAAAAAATAACTAGATTTAATCATTGTGAGTATAAATGAACACAAAAACTTACATGTTCTTTCTTCTTTCTCTGTGGCTTCTTTGTTGTTATCTCACAATAGCTGGAGGGCATAAAGAAATCATGTGTGACACAATTAGGCTTCAGGTGCTACATGGAAACCTGGGCAACTACTGACGGTCTATAAATATAGAAGGCATGGTCTAGATCTGATAAAAAACTAATTACAAAGGAAGGTATTACAACTTAGCATTGCTCTAAGTAGTTGTAGTAGTGGTTAAGACAGAACATGAAACAACACAGCAAACAAACAGCGAACTCTAAACCTAAATTTAGCCGTCATTTAACCTGTAAATGTGGGCAATTTAACCCTTAAGAAACTGACTTATTGGACATATTTTAAGGATTATGGAGCACCAACCAATGCAAATTTCCACCCAACAAAAGAAGCAAACATTACAGAAAACTCCAGCGTCTGAGCACCTAAAGAAGCCCAGTGGCCCAGGGTGGAGCTCCTCCTCATGACTCTACATCCAAATTTAACCTGTACATGTAAGCTATTCAACCCTTAAGCACTAGTGTTAATGAAACTGACTTACTGGACACATTTTAAGGACTATGAAGCACCAACTTAAGCAGACTGTCACCCAACAAAAGATGCAAACGTTACAAAAAACTCCAGCATCTGAGCACCTAAAGGAGCCCACTGGCCCGGGGTGGAGCTGCTTGTCATGACTGTAAACCAAAATTTTGACTTTATTTATCCTGTAAATGTACGCTATTTAACCCAAATTTAATTATTGAACACACTTTAAGGACTATGGAGCATCAAATTAGCTAAACGTTTACCCAACAAAACGAGCAAACATTACAGAAAACTCCAGTATCTGAGCACCTAACGAGGTCCACAGGCCGCAATAGAAGCCTCGGCACAGGGTGGAGCTCCTCTGCGGACAAGGTGAGCTGACCTCCCGGCTACATTGCTAACCCACACCCACCAACAACGAGCCCAAACACACCTCACAACACGATACCTACTCCAGCTTTTTGAAGTGCTCGTTTCCAGCTGCTACATACACACTTCCCTGCTTCAAGTCGTCCATATGCAGAACCCTGTGGCCCTGCCGAGGAGTGTACAACCTCCTGACGGCCCCGAACGGAGCCTCAATGGTTCTGGTCAGAAAGGTCAAAAAACTGTCAAAGGTCGACAGCTGCCGCGGATTCACGACTAATTTCCTCCCGGGGAAGAACGCGTCTCCGTTCTTGTAGACAATTATTGTTTTTGTCGGTGGCAAATCCCCTCTCCCTGCTGTGCGAGGCATTGTTTTAAAGCTAGCTAACAGCAGCCGTTACAGAAAAACAAATGGTGGTGTCAAAAGTAAAATGTGTCACGGGAAGCTGTGTTGGGTCTCCGGAGACGTAACTGGAGATAACATCTGATATGGAAACCAATTCTTCCACATGAGAGGTGTACCATCAAGAAGCCTATCCACCATGACTGCAGTTGTTGTTGTTGTTGTTGTTTGCTTCTTTTGTGTGGCCAACGTTAATTTAGTGCTTGATTCCAAAACTGGAGGGTTTCCAAGGCGACCAGTTAGCCAATATTACAGCAGCAGTTTAAACAGCACAAATGTGGGCCTATAGCTCATCTAATTAGCTGCATATCAAATTCCCAACACGTTAGCATTAGTTTCCTGTGCTGAAATGTAATATTTCTTTGCACTATAAACTGGACACTACAATTAAATGATCCAGCAGACCTAGATGTCCTAGTTCTAGACCTTTTGAGGGGTGAATTTTCACAGAATCTGTGTTTGCATAATGTGGTAGAGCACTGGCTGAGTTTTGCATTGTATTTTGTTTTGTTTTGCATGCACATAACCTTAGTTTTTGAACACAATAACCAATTTTGATCATTTGGGAGCAGTAAGACCCTGCAGCAAAAAAGTTTTGGAGCATGATACACAATGTATTTTATTTTATTCTACTGAGCAGCCTTCTGTTGTTTATTGTTCTTCCTGTCTTCCTGAGTATCCTTCTTTTGCCCTGTCTTTAAAGCACTTTGTAAACATTGTTTTTAAAAGGTGCTATCTAAATAAAGTTATTATTATTAGTAGTAGTAGTATTAGTAGTAGTAGTAGTAGTAGTAGTAGTAGTAGTAGTAGTAGTAGTATTAAGATCCTGCATAAACAAAGTGATCATGTTGAATTTGTTCCACTAATATAAGAATATGTACCCCTGACTTATCAAAACTTCATCTTTCCTTGCTGTTTGCTTTATTTGTCTGTATAGTATTGATGAGAGTCACTAATGCACACAGAGGTTGCACAGTAAAGCCAACTAAACAAGCAGGGTTACTTCAGCAGCACCTTTCCCCAACCTCTTTGTCCATGCCCTCTGCTAGAATCTATCAGATTATACTACAGTACATTACTAAAGATATGAAATACCGTGGAGAGACAAAAAAAAAAGTGTTTTATCAGATTCTTCTGTATATATTATGTATACCTCACACCTCTCATCCATTATCCACTCCATTTTTCTTTGCACAGTCATCAAAAACTGTATCCTCCACATTGTTACCTCTAGCAAAATTTTAGTCCAGCACAAAAAAACTCAATACTACACTACAAATGAGATTTCCGTTTCCACAGAGGGTTTAGAAGTGGATATAACATCAGATACATGGTGTCCATTTCATGCACTGCAGCCATATCTCCCATTTGCAGGTCTTCTTTTCACCACAGATTGTCTGCCTCTTCACTGTTAAGACAGAGCTGTCCAAACTGCTTACCACTAAGGTAACCAGAGATTGCACCAACAATGGCACCTAATTGGTTTATGCCAGACAACTCCTGGTCAATTAAATGCATAATTCATCTCAGCATTAATTATTCATTTCTTAAGGGACTGGTGCTGTGCGTTATTAGGAGAAATGCATCATGCATATTCAAATTCCTCGTCTTAGAGGGACGCAATAGGATATCATCTCAGCTGGGATGCCCGTCCTAAAAACAATAGCTGCCAGGACTGTAAGACATCTTCTATTAATCACACAACTAAACCATAGAGGATTTTCCAAGATGAAAATGTCAAACTCATCTAAGGTGTGCAATGTCTTGTTTTTGTCATTCAGCAAACATTATGCTGTCACATGCTACCAAGTGTGATCTGTTATTATTCGAAGCCCTCTTGTGTTTAGGCAATACATTATTTTTAAATAAGAGTCGTGTCACAGCAAAAAACTGTCAGAGTTAATTTACCACAGCATGAAATCAACACTTTGTCAGTGTATGTAATCTATGGCATCGGATTTTATTCACTGCATAAAATGGATTTCAACATTTTACTTAAAGCAATATTAATATGGCAGTCCAAATAAACATCTCTTAAAATACATTCCAGTTCTACTATGCGACTTTAAAATAAATATGGTGTTCCTCCAGCATAACTACTCTTGTCAAGTGGAGAATCTGGGAGAAACAACGGGTGAGATTCCTTTGACACCCTTAAAGGTTTGTGCCACTCACCCACCAACTTACATTAATTTCAGTATGCATTCACTCTCCTGTAGTTGTTCAAACAATACTTGTGAGCACACAGTGTTTAAAGCCAGACTTTACTAGAGAGTGGATGTTGTGAAAGGTGACTCAGATGTACTTGTACTGCTCCCCAGATAATTCATGACACACAGACTTTGTTCACCCATAAGATTTTTTTGAGTTATTGTTCCCAAAGGACCTCTGCATGCTGCAGACGCGCATCTTTTTTTGCTGGTGGTATGTTTGGAAAGGCAGCCATGTTTTCAGATTCGTGGCTAAGCCTTGACTTTCATAAGGTACATGTCTATTCTTAAAAACATACAGCATTAGATGCATAGTATAGATCCAGTACCCATGTTGCACTGCAGTACCATTTCAATCCACTGGGTGGAGGTTGTCTGTTTGGATTTGTTTCAACTGCTGCAGTAAATAAGTGCAACCAGCTCAGGGGCAGAAAATAATGTACAGACATTGTCTCTGTTTTTTTTAAATTATATGAGAATGTTTATTGTACAATAACCGCCACATAACTTACTATATGAATATGAATGTAGAATGCATGCTGTATTCCATTTCTCTGATTAAAAGCACCCAACTGGAACCAAAATCTGTCTTTTAATTGTATATTTTTCTGCACAATCTACAGCCCTCTGTATTTGCTTATTTGCCTTGTTTGTCAGTGGCACTGTTACAAATCTTGCTCAGTGGATAGTTTGCATACCATAAAAACTCAATACACTCTCCGAGCATGCTGTTGGAAACACTAATGAGTCACAGAATATGAGATTAAGCATGTACTTAAAATAAGTAAAGTTCTAACAAGAGTCAGGCTGTTTTGCAAGTTCAGAAAATAAATAGCTTATTAGCTCATAAAGGGAAAGAAAGCAGTGGAAAATATAGTAGTTTGCACAACTTGTGTGTCATTTTGTCATTGTATTTACAGATGGAAGATACAGCTCAAACAATATGAATACATCAGCTTTTGCTCCATTGTATTCATCCATTCTTATAGCAGTCTGGTTAACACAGACCAAACTCAGAGACTGTCTTTGTCAAATTCACAAACAAAATACATGGTGGGATTGCAGGCAACATCAATCCACTCCCCAGAGGCCACCATCTCAGCACAGTCCTCTTCATCATAGGCATTGTTGGGCTCCCCTTTTCTCCACTTGCTGAAAGTGGTCATAGGTGAGTGATCCACGTAGGTGAAAACGCCCTCGCGGTCGAGGTCATGGATGCCGATGTAGACTCTGCTCAGGCCTGCGTCCGTTATGTACCCTGCAATGGCTGTGTTGGCTCCTTCATCCTTGGGCATGGCCAGGTGCCCTCCCCTCGTCTGGCAGTAGACCTCGGCGTCGGAGTAGCGCTTCTCCTCCTTCACCAACAGATAGACCTTACTGTCTGTCTCTTTTATGCCAGCAACAGCTGCAGGGGAGGGCAGTGCTGAAAAATGAGCACTTGTATTTCTATAAATTTCACATTGACATGCCCACCATTTGCAGTACTATAAGTATAAGGAGTGAAAATAGCATTAAAGAATTTAAGACCATACTAAGAACACAACAACATACCATTTTTAATGAATTTCAGCTCTGAGGATAGCTGGGCCACAAGAATGTCCATTTCTCCAATCATCTTTCTCATTGGTGTGCACTCACATGGAACACCTGATAAGGCAAAAATGTAGGGGATTACCACACAGTTGACTTAATTAATTTACAAATTCCATCAATTGTGTCTATCTAATCCTGTAATAATCTGCTTGACAAACTGATTAAGATGGTTTAATATCTCACCTGGCTCTCCGTTTGGGCCCCTTGGACCAGGCTCACCTACGTCTCCTTTGATCCCTGACACAGAAATGCAATTATTCATCAACTGTAAAATGTGTTTGAGATGGAATTTTTTCCAGTTATAAACAAGTATATCTATGTTGATTACAGCACCTTTCATTCCATTTGGGCCAACTTTTCCATAACGTCCCATAGTGCCTTTCTCTCCTTTAATCCCAGGTAAGCCTGCAAAGATGCCAGGGATATTTTGTTAACATGAAGCTGTTTAAAGCCCATACATCTCTGTTCTAAATTGAATCTCTGCACCTCAAAAGACCATAAATTTAATGTAAAGAAAATAATGGTTAAAGCTCACGATCCACTATTTAATTCCACTAAGGTACCTTAATTAAAATGATGAATATGTGTAGTGTCATATGTTAGAGAACACCCTCTACTCCTCATTAATATCTTCAGTAAACACTTGTCCACAGCACTGGATTCCACAAATCAGTTCTCCTCCAACCTCTCACACAAATGTAAACACTAGGCCATCTCTGGATGGCCTGCTAGTGATGTAACAGCACATTATCTGCTCGAGAAATGTGATCTTTACCCCAGTTCTTTCCGTGTCAGCCAAGTGCTGGTGATGAGAAAACAAGGAGATGTATACATCTATAGCAAATGCTTTTATCCCCCCAACATAAAGTATATACTTTATTAAGAATGACATTTTAAAGAAATAATGCAAAACATTCTGTAAACACTGTTATGCAAAAACTATACCAATCTCTCCTGGAGGGCCAACTCTTCCTGGTCTTCCTGGTGCTCCCTTTTGTCCTTTGTCTCCTGGTTCTCCTTTTGCAGAAGAAGGAAAAAATTATCAGACAGATTCTGTTTTTGACTCATTAGTTCAGTTTAAATATGTTTGTTGTGTCTGTGCACAAGAAAGCATGTGCAATAACATGCCTTTGAGTCCAGGGACAAGGATCTGAACAGTACAAGACTCATCTGTCAAGTGTTGTCCATATGATGTCTGTATTGGCAACAAACTCATCATTGCAGACATTAGTATCATGGGTAGTAGCAGCTTCTCTCCTCTCATTCTTCTACATGGGCAGGTTGGTAGGCTAAACTGAAGGAACAAAACAAATGAAAAAGATTTTCCTGATTATTATTTAAACAAAAAACTAAAGCTTGACTACAGAGATCTCCAGCATTTCTTTCAGGAGAAAAAAAGCAATGCTGCAAGTTTATCCAACATACTAGCATAAACCTGTTATCTCTGACATCTAGTTTTACAAAAGCAGGCAGGCTACTAAATTCCTGAGAGAAAACCATACTGGCATATTTCACCTTCCAATTATATGAAGGATTTTACTTTATTTCACAAAGACCAATAAAAAACTTTGCATGGCATATGACTCGTTCATTGTGAGAACTATTTAGCGTTGCATAAACTTCCAGCGTGTATGAAGCCATAGATACTATAGTTTAACTTGTTTAAGGAGAAAACATTGTTTCGAACCAACTCAAGCATATCTTTTTGATGAAGCAATGCTTATTATAAAGACATGAAAGTCACATCACACATGGCTACATAAACCAAAGACTCGTAAACTTGGCAATACATATTTCTTGAATATATGTCTAAAGAAACCCCTATTATCATGAGTTCAAAAGTATAAAGCAAATCAAAATCCAGATTGCCTACCTGTAGAAGTATTTTCCAGGCAGAAGTCAAAACTATTGCCAACTTGCAACGATTTGCAGGAGCTTTGAAGACTGGTGGTCTTACAGAAACATTTCATGTTCCTCCGCAGGCACCACAGAATGCGTGTGATAGTACATTTATAAACAGTTCACAGATAAAGTCCTAAGCAGTCGGGGCCCCGCAGATAATTGGCTGGGAAAGTAGTCGAGTGATTGACAGCGGAGGGGCTTGAGAAATACACTGCCTCAACTTTATAACCCTATCAGATAATTAGAAAAGTAAATGAATCTACAAAGCTCTTTAAATACTTTTATACACTGATTCTGGCATTCATGTCCGAGTACAATCATAATAAGGTAGCATTTGTCATAACAAGTGACTGTACTTCCCTGTGGTGCAATTTGTTTTGGGTGCTTGAATTACAAAATAAGATTTTGCAATGGGTTGTGTGACAGTGGCCAATACATTTCACTAAAGATGCTAAATGGCATCAACTTAATGTAATTTGTGGTCCGTGTAATATGATTATAAACGAATGTACTCCCAGTGTTCTTTTTAAATGCACTATATTTTGAAAAGTGCCTGCCATTTCTGCCGTGTCATGTGATTTATTTTGAAATTAAAAAATTAATACGGCTTACATGGATGCACACAAATAAACAATGCACAGGATTGATGATCCAATTGGCATAAATATATAAATAAAAGTGCAGATTGTTACACTGATAAGGACTTGTTGGCCAAACTTCTATGATAACCTCACTGAAGCTTTATTGAGCAAGTTAAATCCCAGTGGGATTCAGTATCAGTTAATATTATTCCAGCTGTAGACTGGAGTGAGTGTGTGTCATACTTTTTTTTTCTATAATATGCCCCAGGTGTTGCATTTACACTGTTTTCTAAGGCATGACTGCATGTTTAGCTTAATCTGTGTATATATGTGCAGCTTTTCTGCCACTGACATTTCCCCAGAGTGCATTGGTTCCTTGTGATGATCATCTCTCCAGTCCATCCCTTCTGTGCTTTTTACGCCCCCCCTGTAAGTGTGTTACATTATATAGTAATTGGTTTGGGATTTGGTTTCAGTCATGCAGTTATGTTTCTCCCATATGAGGCCACATGAGGGAGCCATTGTCCATGTGAGTACAGAGGTAGACCTCCACATGAACTGGTCTGGATCTTAAATTTATCAATGCCATACATCAGTCTGTACAACATTAACTCACATGATGAAAATGAGAAATTATCTTTGTTTGATTCTTGTTTGGATGATATGTTATTGTATCCAGAAAATATAATATGACCTGATATGGTCAAAAATATTGTCTCTTGTGCATTATTCAGGGTGTCTTGCAATTACTAACTTGGACTTTTAACTTGTGAACAAAAAAAAATGTCATGTTAGTGTTTACATGCTGTCATCTAGCGTCTGTAATCAGATATGGTGCAATACAGCGGGTATCAGATGTCCTAATTAGATTTACAAACGCAGTGGCAGCCAGTGTTTCAATTGTGGATTGGGTGTCTCCTTCAAAAATCCCCCCAAAAGTTTTGGATTACCTGCCTTTAAAATATTCATGACTCTCAAGGCAACACTGGCAGTCTTTTCATTGTAGCCAGTGAAGTAGTCGGTTGTTGTCTAGTTGAACAGTTTTATGAGGATGAAACACAAAATAAACAATAAAAAGTAAAATCAGTTAAGTAAGAAATCCCATATGAACACACTGTAAATGTATTTAAATTGCTTTAAATGTATGTAATGATATTTTTCCATCTCATTCCCTGACATTATTATTATTATTTTTGCTAACTGAATTAGGCTGCTTTCTGGATATCATGTCTTTTCGGGAAAGTTCTGTGCTTCTGCTGGAGAGAGCTACCTGACACGGGATCTTACGAGCAGCACCTGAACGCACCTTCAGCGGTTTACAGTCGGGGGTGACGTCACCGGAGCTCACCGGGGCGCGTGCATGGCGTAGACAGTGAACGTCGCACCGCCTGTCATCCTCCACAGACCTGCTGCTGCTGATTCAGCCACCGTCCTGTCCTGCCACCGGAGGAAACACCGACAAAACTGGACCCCTGCTGCTCACACACACCCGTATGAGGGACGTAAAAGTCGCTGCTGTCGCCCTGAACGCAAAACTGACTGTCTGAAGGATACAAGTCGTAAGTTTGCCGAGTTTTGTATACTTTTTACCGAACAGAAACAGCCTTCTTGAGGTACTTTATGTTATCTTTGCATTAACATGAATTGAGTGAGTGCTGCTATTGTGTTGTATTTATATTTACTATCTATAATTGTGCTTCTAGTACAGTGTTTGCTGTCTAGTAGTCTACAGGAGTTATTATGGGTTATTTATAAGGGGCTTAGTAGGCCTACTGTTCCTCTCATGCAGGCTAGTCGTCACTGTGATGATACAAATTCACCTAGCTGTCTGGACACAGTAGCATACACTTTTGTCACTAGAGAAACATCACAAAAATACCATGTTGTAGTCTCTGCTTTTGCTTAGACATAGTTAAAAGTGTTCTTACAGGATTAATAAAATTGCATTTATTGTTAATTCTTTTTTCAGACTTTCTCCTCCCTCACCTAATTGTGCAATCTCTAACATGTAAAAGTGAAGTTTGCATCCGCTTAAATCTAGATTCTACCTTTTCTTTCTCTGATATCCTTCTGAAAGTGCAAACTGCGTGTCCATCCCTCTCCAGTGCCTTTTCCACGTCCCCTTTTGCCTGATAGAGAACAGGAAACAAGAGGCAGGAAACAAGAGGCGTGTTTTTTTGCGTGTCCTGCCTCAACTCAGAGCCAGTGTCCATTCATGTGTGTGTGTATGTTTGTGTTTCCTCCTCTCTGTACTGTATGCCTCTCTGTGTTTCACTGGACATGTGACCCTTCTGATTTGCACTGTCTCGTAACTGATCACTGACTTTTATTTGTTAGGCTCTACTCGAAGCGTCTCACCTCTCTATCTGGATTAGGGTCAAACACTAAGAGGATTAAAGGCTGCAGAGTCAAAGTTACTCGTAAGGGGGGAATGGACTCAGTTTTCTGAGAGGAGTCAGTCACGCCTTTGTTTTGTGATGTAGACCTTGAAGGTTCAGGTTCATCTTCTTAAGCGATATGCCAGACAGTTTGGACGGTTACTTTGAAAGTAGCATGAGAATCCCAGAGCTCTCGCTACATTGGGCATTGCTATATGTGATGAAGTCATATGTGTTGCATATAGCAATAGCTTTATAGCAAACAAAAAAGCATGCATTTTGTCTTCATTGTGCAGTTTACACAATATTCCCATAAAAGCAGGATGTGTGTAGTCATTTAAGCTTTTAGTGGTCGTGTAGTTTTCAACTGAACGTATTTCCTGTGTGTACAAACTGTAATTTAGCTTGGAATGACGTTCTGATGCTTCTTTTCTCCTGCTTATGTGGCTGAAGTTCAAGTTTGTGTTGCATAATTTCACCAGTAACAACATTACGGTTTTAATTTTTGAAAATCAAATGATAAACGATGCAGATTTGCATGTGGTAAAAAGTACTGCTCTTACAGTCAGTGTTACAAATAGGGCCTTTTTACTTGTTGCAGCCAACTGTTATCAGTGCTGTGTACAGACCTTGAATAACTGCACCTTTTATCTTGTCAGTTTGAAGATACCCAATGACTTGCATTCAGAAGCAACCAGGAAGTTTGCCTCTCAGTGAATTGTTTGAGTTCTTTTTGTTCTAGATTAGTCCTGGATGATGGGTCGGTCCTTTGATAAGTGAAGTCTTCCCCTTGATTGTCTGTTGTCTGACCTACTTTAGACAAAGACACCTATTGTAAACTGAAAAGTATTGCTCTATTTATAGATAACAATAAATTTAGATAACAGCGTGCCGTTTCTCTTAACTTACACTCGCTTTCTTTGGCAGCAGTTGTAAAATTATATTCTACTGTAATTGTGATGATGAAAATTAGAACAGACAGTGGCTTTTCTTTGCACTGTAATATATGTTTTCTTTTCGGTTAGCATACCTTGTATTCATTGTGTAACAAAATCTTTCCTTTAAAGATTTCCTTTTCCTTTGTTAAGAAAAATCCACAGCATGCATTTGGAAGATGTAGGTTTAGTGCCTAAACATGGCAAGCACTCAATAATGAAGCAATTAAAGTCTGATTGATGCTCTTTTATTATAACTCTTACCATGCCTACTGCATCTGTCTTTTGTTCAGGAATAAAGAAGTGGTAGAAGCAAGCAACACAAAGGAATCAAATATAGACATATCTTTTCATCCTTTGTTTCTGAACTTGTCACATGGGATGTAGAATATAATAACAGTGTCAGAATTATTAATATTGTCTAATGAAAATATAAATAAAATAAAATATATATAAGTATTTCAAGATCAGTGCTAGTTTGCTTAATGTGGGTCAAAAAAGACAGAAAGGAAATGGAGATACTTAAGTGTGATCCAAGTTAATGCTGACTCAGTTTACCTGGTGAACTTTGAGTCCTTGTTAAAGGCTGTATGAGCAATTTCCATCTCCTATCCTCGTTTACATATGACCTCAATCCCTGGATACTCAAGAATAACGTCAGCACTTTTACTTTTAGGAACTCAGTGTTTGTAGGATTAACTGGGGTAAACAGCGCGTATGTGAAAACCCAGGTTTCACATTTGACTGATGATACTTTAAGACTGTCAGAAGATTCAGATAAATGAGCCACTTGTTGCATCTTCCAAGGTCTAACCTAATCCAACAACTATCTTAGCTCACCATTTATTGCATACATCTGTGCATTTTGGCAAAATAACAGTTCTCAAGCAAGCAAAATTTTCAAATACGTAGTTGTTGACTGAGACTACTGACTCTCAACTTTAAGCTTTAATAATTAGCCAGTTGTGATTTATTTGCACAGCACTCATTATGCAAAAAGTAAAATGCACACATCCCATGGGCTTTTGTGAACATGCTGTAACTGAAAATGTAATTGCTGTTTCAACTTGGGACACCACACAGTCCAAACATATTTCTCATTTACTAGGCTTCACGATACTGTCAGGTCACGTAGGGTCAGGAGACAACTACAGGCCTACTGCAATGCGAAATCCTCTCTTACAAGATCAGTATCAGGAATAACAGCTTAATGGATACGGAAGCAGACAGGAGCAGCTGGTCAGGTCCCACTCACATAATGCAAATGACTGATGAATGTCTTTACAGATCAGTTTGATCCTTTTTATTGTGAGATTTCACTAAAGGTTGTATTGAGGGGTTTGGTAAAGACAGTGACATTCTTTTAAGATGATTTTGCCTTTCATTAGAAATGAGTAGTGGACACAGAATTGGTAATTGAAGCAGGGAATTCGCACCCATGTGGTGTACATCTTAACCACTCGGCTATGTGTTCACCTAGATAGCGATAATTTGAAAAGGCGCAGGAACTTCCTACCATGCAAATAAGGAAAATAGTAGAAATAGTATAGTAATGTTGAGAAATTACCATCACCATACTCTTTTAAATTAGCAATGCTGACATCAACCACTGTGTATATCAACTCTGCAGCTGTGAAGAAAATGTGAAATACATATTGTGTGTCCATACATACAAGACCTACGGAACAAGCAATTAGAACAACCTAGAAGCAGATTCAGTTTGCTTGAAGTACCTCAGTAAAAAAGCAAAACTGTGTATTCTGCTTTGCATCTCCATTTTGATGCACATACTAGTATGTACTAAGCTTCATTTATGTTGCCTTTCTTGCCGTTTCTGTCTTTCTCCTTCTCACAGTTGTGTGGCTGTGCTGACTGGAGGTAAGCCATGGATGATGGGAAGCCAGTGTGGGCGCCCCACCCCACCGACGGGTTCCAGCTGGGCATGATCGTTGACATAGGAGCCGATGCGCTCACCATAGAACCGTTGAACCAGAAGGGCAAGGTGGGTCATCACACAAAAACACTCAAGCATGTATGAACACACACCATCATCACTTTCCATTTACAAGCAAAGTAGGTCCAACTGGGAAAACAGCTGAGGGTTGGGGTAGTAAGATTGTTTTGCTTTTATGTGTCTCTGTAAGTTTATGTAAGAATTGCACTTTCATTGAGTTGGTCACATGAACTGGTTGTTTGTTGCCTTAATCCCAGGAGGGTCATCACCACATATGCAAATGGGAATATTCATTCCTTCATGTGCAAGAGTTTCATGGAAATTACAATGCAGTGTGCAAGAGTTATCAAAGTTATAGTAATTCTGTCATTTTGTTTCAGTCTGTCTGATTTCATGCAGAAAGGCGTTAGCACAACAATGTGTAAAATGTAAGAAACATGAGAGACCGCATGTACAGAGGCATGAATAAATAAAGAGCAGCAGCAGGTGTGCTGATAGCGTTGCCTAGAGGGAGAGCTGCTCATTAGGAGGTAAAGGCCACCTGTTACACCTGAGCCGTCACGTGTCCCCGGCAAGCAGGCCTCTGATGTTTACAACAGACATGTACTGTAGCGGCTGCTTCTGCGCTTGTTTTGTTTGAAGTGCTCTTACCACAGTTACTGTATCAGGCTTGTTATAGCAGGTATAGCACAAGTGTATAAAATAACATTTTATAATGGTTCTTTTCCATTTAGGTGTGTGATTGGGCCATTGAGTGAACCAGCATGCACTATAGGAGTTTTTTCACAATATTATTTTGATTACATAGTAGGGAAATCATTGGTTTTACCCACAATGAATTTGTTCCATTCGATTCTGCATTTCATGGCAAAACCATGGGCCAGGACCCTGAATTAGCTTGATAAAATTCAGCCATTATTAATTTTATTATTTACACATGGGCTTTTCTTACTGTGACGTGTCAAAATGTCCTCTATGGAAAAGGCTTGTTAAGGTTTGCCAATGGATCAGCATGGATAATACCGTGGACCTGGATCTGGAGCAACTAAATGGAATGCAGTCATTGTTAACATCGTGACTTGCATTTCAAGTCAAACTGTCTACTGTGGAAACGGTCTATTACTAAGGCTGCGTTCCAATATTCAAACAACCATACTAAATAGTATGCCCGAAAAAGATCTACATGTATGTGTGTGCCCAATTCATAGTATGTCAAATGTTGTATGTCCTACTACATCCAGTCGAATTTTGAAGTATGCAAGTTAGTATGCTATTCTGTCCATTCTGACCAACAATCCTCTGCCCAGTTACATCACATACGTTGCAGTGTCACACATGAGTATGAACATGTTTGAGATGCTAACAGTGCACAAACAGATGAGCTAATTTTGCACTACGGACTGTGACAGTCAAAGTTTAAGGATCATATTGTGACGAAGCAGGGTGCCCCAATTGTACACGTACATGATGAAACAGTATATACTTTGTGAGGACACTTGTACATACTTATAATATTTAGAAAAAGTATGTGATTAGAAACACCGCCTATGTTTGATAGCTTTAGCAAGCCTTCATTTGGAAAAAAAAAAACAATCATATTTAACAGTAAGCACTTCTTGGAATGCAAAAAATCCACCTAAGTTAGTTTATGAGTAGTTTTGAATCTAAATGCATTGTTGTGGAAGTCTTTTCTTATATAAATTGAGGGCTTAAGGATTGTAGATGTGTAGGCTGCACAGATTGTGTTGTTGTCTAAGGCAAATTAGTGATTTATGAATTTGGGTTATGGAGTAAGATTGAATTAACTAACATATTATTCCACGCCAGGAAGATGAACAATTTGGGTGATTTTTTAAAACATATTATTAGCTGCAGAAGATTTTGGTGAGTCAGAATTTATTAGCCGTGAAGTTTCAGTGGTCATTATCAGGTTATGCCTTATTGCGAGGCATAAACTCTGTCCCATTTTCAGGGTGAATGAAAGGCCCATTGAGTGTCTTTTTTTACTGCGGTGTTTAGCTCGTTAGTGCCTCAGCGCCGCACACAAGCCTCAGCCTGGCTGCCTCTTTCTCTCTGTCAATTTTATTGGTTAGACATTTCTCACATGGCTGTTATTGTGGATGACCATGTCCGGTTTGTGCCAAGACACTGCAGCAGGCACACAAAGCACATTCTGTTTATGCTTACAGGCTGTTTGTGGTAATAAACCACGCTTCATAGCACAGGATGGATCACGCTCACACAGACAAACAGTGGTATTGATATAGGGAGTGTGTAATGAACATTAAATGTAAATAGAGAAAGAGACAGTTTATTATATTGATATATACTTTAGGTCTGATTGCTCTGTTATAGGCGGCCTTGTTATAGGTGGCACCATCTGTAAATTCTCTGAGCCTGTTCAGGATGGAGTTTGATCGTTTTAATAATATTGTGATGTGATTGGTTCCAGCAAGATCGGCACAGAGCTCCGCCATCATCTCCTCTCTACCAAATACACAGCACTCACTTACTCAGTCAGGTGTTCAGATCCTGTTGCTCTCCCACCAAATTATTCATTATCCTGCCATGTCTTCCCTTGTTTCTCTCACAGCCGACTTGTTCCATTGAGTTTATTTCCATTAACTCAGACTCTTAAACAATAGAGTGAGAATATCAGTAACTAATGTAGCCTGGGAACATGTCGCACCAAACATCATTACTGTGATCTTTAGGCGTGATAAATGTTTGATGTTTATGCATGCTCGCTTAGCCATTTATGATGTTTAATATGTCTCTGTCTTTTAGGATTCTGATAAACATTTGTTTATGTCATAGGATTTCCAAACAACAACAACAAGTAAACAATGAATAATTTTGTACGTAATGTTGGCAGGGATTAGTAGAGACAGCGCCACTTGTCTATCCTGGAAATGACATCATGTAAATACTGCAATTAGTAAAACTGTTCATGTTACAGACTTTTCTTGCTCCGATGAGCCAAGTCTTCCCAGCAGAGGATGATGTCAACAAACACGTAGACGACAACTGTAAGTCTTTACTGGAATAACTTTCAATGAAAATACTTTCATTCGTAATAGGGTTTTTTTCCTCCAAGAGTTTAATTTTCATTGCATTTCTCTTTTTCCCCTCTGTTTTCAGGTTCCCTTATGTACTTGAATGAAGCCACTCTTCTGAACAATGTCAGAGTTCGGTACAACAAAGACCACATCTATGTATGTTTTCATTTTCTTTTTTACTTATATGCCTTTTCACAAGTGCTGTATATAGCCTTTACGTTTATACTCTTGCAATGACTCAAAGACATTACTATCCAGTTGCATCATAAGGAGGTACAGTAGCAGCTTGGAGGGCAGAAAGAAAGGATCCATATCCTTGTTTCCCTTGGGGGAAAGTACCAGGTGGTAAAGAGGGAAGGGAAGCTAGAAAAGGGTCAGACTGGCAAACCCAATCCTGACCTCAGTCACTCACTTAGGAAATGAGGGACAGCTGGTAAATAAGAAAAGTAAGACATGAAAACAGGTTAAGGTGTGTCTCACCAGCCCTCAGTGGGGTCTTTTTTTTTTTTTTTTTTTTTTTTTTTTTTTTTTTTTTTTTTACCTCTGTTGTCTCTCATTGTTCAATAATGTATATGTATTTTGATATGTATTAACTTATTCACCCTAATCACCCTTGTATTTATTTCTAATGCAGACTTATGTGGCCAATATCTTGATAGCTGTTAATCCTTACTATGACATACCAAAACTGTACGGCCCAGACTCCATCAAGTCATACCAGGGGAAGTCACTGGGCACTCTGCCACCTCACGTCTATGCTATAGGTGAGAAGTCACAACTGCACAACAGAACTGCATTTGAAACACGTTAGTTTTTAAAAGTGTTGAGTCACTGTAAATGTGTAACACCCTTGTTAACCTTTACCAGAATTTATTAGTTTATTGGGGTAATACATCTTTAGTATCTTGTGGTGTTTTATGATCTTACTTGTGAAAGTGATTTCAATTTAGACAATGTACACTTTGGTTGAAGTGTATACTTATTTTCATTGCCATCCTTTGCAAGCAATCTCCAAAGGTTCAGCAAGCAAGTGTTATTCTTGACAGCTTGATAACTACACAGTGCATAATTTGATTGATGAGTATGTGCTAAATAAGCCACACTGCTAAGTAATCTCACTTTTTTTTTCTTTCTTTGTTTTTGTTTCAGCGGACAAAGCCTACAGAGATATGAAGGTCTTAAAGATGAGCCAGTCGATCATAGTTTCTGGTGAATCTGGTGCTGGAAAGACTGAAAACACCAAGTTTGTTCTCAGGTGAGTCCACATGAATCATTCTGCATCCTATACCTATCTTCATTTCACCCTAGGTCCTTTTCTTTATGGTTCAACTGAATTTAATCAGTACTTTATTTGTCCCTCAAGGGGTGATTTGAGGCAAGGAGTCCACAAACAAACCTAGACAACTTAAACAGCTGTACAATGCAACTGTAGGAAGAGATGAAATACACAAGAAAACACACAGGAATCTATAACAGTGACCAGTCCATAGGTGGACCACAATTTCCAGCTTTGCCAGCTTTATCCTGTAGAAGGCATAGACATGGGGTGAAAAGCAGGGTTAAGCTTGAACAAGTCCATCACAGGGCCACACCCAGAATAACCAGTTCACCTATTATTTGTGTATTTGGACTGTGGGAGGAAGCTGGAGCCCCAGAAGAAAACCCACACTCAGGTTCAGGGAGAAAATGCAAATTCCACACAGCAGGGCCATGGCAAACCAAAGATTTGAATGTAAAACCCTGTTGCTGTAAAGCGACAGTGCTAATCACGGCACCACTGTACCACCAACAAAATATCATATGTTACAAAAGAAAAACAACAATTACAGATGTACTTATCAGAAAATACACGAGGCAAACTGACCATTACATGTACTATGGCTGTTCACAAGTCTAATGGCTTTTGGAATAAAACCAAAATTGAGAGCGAAAAAGGACAAATAAAACAACATTAACCTTGATGCAATCTGCTATTAAACAAGCAAAGACGATAACCCCTCACACTGGCAGTCTGTCTGTGTACATGATTTCATTCTGCTGTCAACCTCTGAAAAAGCTTACAAGTCACAAATATCATCCCATACTTTTTTCACAGAATTTTTTTCCCAACTTCTTCTCGTCATAACAGTTTTTAGAGAGCCACTCCAAACAATACAAAAATGAGGGAGAAAGTCAAGGTGGAATGCTTTGTTATCCTGCTGCAGCTGCATACCTAGCAGCCATAGCTGCTTTGAGAGGGAAAGCTACTGTGGTAAATGTTAAGTGCCATTTTGTCTTTTAAACTGTAATTTCATCCCCATCCTGCAGATATCTGACCACAACGTATGGAAGTGGTCAAGATATTGATGAGAGAATTGTAGAAGGTAATACATGAACATATTAAAAAGTTACCAGTCATATATGTTTGGAAACTGGGTGATCTTGAGTGTCTTTTTTCCATTTCATACTTCAGCAAATCCCCTTCTTGAGGCCTTTGGAAATGCAAAAACAGTCCGGAATAATAACAGCAGTCGCTTTGGGAAGTTTGTAGAAATCCATTTCAATGCCAAGGTACGGAATGATGACTGGTTATGTTTGAATTTGCTCTACTGTTTGTTTGTCATGAATTTTAAAACCACTATGCACTGTAAGAATTGATTTTCTTTCTTTTGCTACCAGAATGCAGTTGTGGGTGGATTCGTCTCCCATTACTTGTTAGAGAAGTCAAGGATTTGCATGCAAAGTAACGATGAGAGGAACTACCACATCTTCTATAGGCTGTGTGCCGGAGCATCGGAGGACTTAAAGAAGAAGCTACACCTGGACTCACCAGACAGTTTCAGGGTCAGTGGACTTATGTAGACACCAGGGGCCTCATTTATCAATCTGTGCGTAGGAGAGGTTCTAAATTCGTTCGTAGGAACGAAATTTAGAGTGTGCGTAAGTACAAAAAAATCCGTATTTATCAAACGTGCGGACACCAGTCATACGCACACCAGTAAGTAATCGGTGTTGATAAATCCCACCCTTTCTAAACTACTACGCTCGTGCATGTTTAGGCTCATTTGCATTCAGAAACGCCTCCAATTGACCATATATGGTAGCAGCCATCCCTTTAAGAATGCGTGAACGGACTTTTCCCGATCCAAAATCAAGCCAGTCGCGCCTGCGCTCAGGAGCCGGAGGCGGCGGAGGAGCCGGGGGAGTTAGAGGAACCAGAGCAGCCGGGGCCATCCAGACCAGCACCCTCCAACCCGGGGGGTCGAGGGTGCTGACGGAGGCTGTGCTGCAAAGGATCAACTGGCAAACAGGCCACCGGGCAACAACGTTAACAAGCTATGGATCGCAGATTATTTGTGTATTGATTGAATGAAATCCTTTCTGTTCAGCTGAATTCATTGTGTGATGGTGCTTTGATTGAAATGTGGAGCAGATCACGGCATAACTCCAGCAGAATATTTTGGGGGAAGCGGTACCTGTTGAGAAGCCTCTCTCTGCTCTCACTGAACGATCAGCAAAACGCGCTCCCGCGGACGCCCGGTTCTCCCGGTAATAAGATATAAGATACCGGTACCGGCAAGATAAGCCATGGCACGCGCATTACATTAGTTTTCTTTTCAGGTGTCTGTCAAAGCTGTCTTTTATAACCCGATAACCAATTATTCAAATTGTCTAATAAATACTCATTGAGAAATGTGTGAACATGTGTGAGGTTTGAGATTTCTGAACCTGACTCTCGTAGTGCATCTATTTGTAGTTCCACTGTTCTATCGCTAGGTTTTGTGTGTACGCATGGTAAGAGTTGTGCGTAAATTTACGCATGTTCCTAAGCACAAATACAAGTTGATAAATCCCATACTTTGCGTAGGAATGTTCCTACGCACGCATTACGCACAGATCTGTGCGTACGCACGGTTGATAAATGAGGCCCCAGGTCTTCG
>OMNN01019092.1:9468-28456 GCA_900302755.1 Chromis chromis
TGCTTTGAAGTCTTTTCAGTCACCTTCCGCTTTATTTTACTTTTGCCTTCTGCAGAAGGTCATAATCCAACAAAGGTCTGAATTCATCTGGCGCTCTTTTTGAGGCAACTTCCATTCTTAAACAGAGGTCACAATTTCTGAAAATATTGCCTTTATTTTTGCCTCAACAGTCCCTCTGGCTATAATTTCTTCCAAATTTGTTAGTAACCTCAGGTGGGAGTTTCTGACCGAGCAGATCACTGGTCCTTTTCTGTCTCCATCTGAGTGGCAGACTCACTCGGGCTCAACCTGCCTTCCATCCCTGGCCATCATTCCCACAGGTGCTCGGGGCGCTGTTAACATGCTGTTCACTTCCCAGTGGATTTGACTGATCCCCATCTACTGGACCGGAGAGAGTAAGCCACACAAAGAGATAGACAGCAAGACAAGCAGAAACTAAGGCCCACACACATCCACACAGACAGAGGAAGCAGAGATAAAATCAAGGGGAAAACAGTGAGATTGGATGGTAAGGGGATGTACTGGACTGACTGACTGATCTGTTTTCAGTCCACCAGAGACTCTGCTGATATAGGAATGAAGACAGAGCGAGAGAGAGACGCAGACAGAGAGGGATGATATGGAGGGAGAGTATGCCCAATTTGATATGAGGTGAATGGGGTAGTTTGACTGATCCTCCTTTCCACCGGACCACTGAATGTGTTCAGGAGAAAGATATTCAGGCAGACAGATAGGAAGAGAAAAATCAAGATCAAAAGAAAAAAAAATACAAAGGTATATGGCGAGAGAAAATGTGAATAGGGGTTAAAAATTGTGCAGGAACTAAAAACCAGCAAGAATAAAAGTGAGGCTGACATTTGTGATTCGGCTTGTCAGACTCAGCTCTAAATTGTCAAACTTGCCTTCATACTTTGTCAGCCTCAGCTGTATTTAAAAAGTTATGCTATAAGGTGGAACATTTTAAGAGATCCGGCATATGAAGAGTCACATGAACAGTCAGTCATTGAAATTCAGATTTCAGCACCAGCACCTCATCTGTTAAAGCAAATCCGAATGCAGCTTTTTAAGTAATGCAATTAATTCAACCCACCAACTACAGCGTGCTTAATTTCTATTAGGTTTGAGAGAAAATTATGAATCTTGCAATTAAATTTTACAAAGCAGCTGCTGGGTTTCGAGATGCACAGGCTTACTGGGCATTTTGTAGTGTTGACCACAAAAGAAGACGGATGATTTTCTTTTGAGAAATGTAATCACATGGCACAAAAGACTTTGCATCAAATCTTATGCTTCCATTCAAGAAGAGTGACATCTGTCGCCATTGGTGTGTGAATGTATGTGTGAATGGGTGAATGCGAAACACATTGTAAAGCGCCTTGGGTACCGCAGACCATTTACCATCTAATTTACAAAAGCCCCAGAATCAAAACAACTCATGCCTTGATAGTCACATAATTCAATTATATACATTTTTATTTATCCCTCATCATCCACGCAAACTGGCACACATACACCTCATAGCAAAAGATATGATACTGGACGGCAGCACAGTAACATTTATATCACATGTTTTTTACACTGGAAAACGTCACATAGTTGGGTTTTTTGCTCGTGAGCTAAAAGTCTGGGCAAAGTTTAAAAGGTTTAGAGTCTGGTAATGTGTCAGACACACAACCTGTGGTTTTAATTGATGCTTAATTGCAACGTGGGCAGTACATTAATAACTTATTACCTTGGGCCTCTCCTGAGATACTAGCCAGGCAACTCCTCATGGGGTGTGTGTCATCACATCAAAACTTTGATTAAGGCAGTGGGAAAAGCACAGACCCTGATCACATTTTTGTTCACCTCCCAGGCTGATTTAAATGTAAATTCATTTTTATTTCAGCTCCTCCCATCTTGACAGTGTCTTGGTATGGGTGGAGGGAGGAAAGGAGAGAGGGAGGGAGGTAGGGAGTTGAAGGGAAGAGGGCATTTCTGCCCAGGTAAGCATATTTAGTTTGTGAGGGTTTGATTCTAAACTAATTTGAATAACTGTGTGAAAGCCAATTTGGTTTAATTGAGCTCTGCTCTTCTGAACACCTGCAACTAGATTAGTGACTGACATTAAGTTGTTTTGCTGCATTGGGCCTCCAAGTGCTGCTCCTGCCGCTTCATAACTCTGGATTTACTTCCAAATTTTTAATACAAGACCATATGTGCTTTGCAGAATATGCAATGAGCTTGGCTTAGTGTTTCACAGAGCAGCAGTGAAATATGGCCAAGAAAGGGAAAATAATACCCAGGCTAATCCATTCTACTCTCCTATGCCTGAGTGCTGTGACAAAGGTGGTTTATTACCATTACCATCACTGTATGATTATCAATATGTATTAGGGCATCTCACCATCGAGCAAAACCCCAACAGGCCATGACAGGACTAAAACAAACTATGTTTCTGCTCCATCGAGGGAAAACATTAAGCAAAGATGCACATCCCCCCTGGCGCCACCCCAGTACAGCTGAATCTGCCAGAGAAGTTGAATGGGTATTTTTGTGAGCACAGACCAGCACACACACTTCCCCTCAGCTTTTTGTAGGCCCGTGCGGTTCTATGATTTGTGAACCAGCAAACTCATTGATCCACTCCTGTTCAGGACTACAGTATTACTGCTGGGCAAGTCCCCTGTTTTTTACTGTCCAACATTAAAATGGATGTCATTACACATCTTTACGCCAGGAATAGGGATAAATGAAACATGGAACTAAATGGACATCGATAGACAATTATTTCACTGTGAGTCAGTAATACATCCAAAATTAAGGCAGGGATGGGAAAGGGGGGAATGGCAGAATACAGTAGGACACATGATTTAAAAAAAAAAAAAAAATCACTTCAAAGTACACATTTGGCCATTTTGATTTTTAATTTATCATTATGGGACTAGTAGAGGTCACACTTAGCCCAGCTGCCTCAGCATGTGCCTACATTCCAAACACAGATACACAGAACATTTATGATAAACAGTACAGACTAATGTGAACACTGGTTTAGAAAAGAATAGATCTGAGGAACTCATCTATTCCAAAACTGAAAATGAGTTGTAGTTTTACTGCATTATTTGTGCCAGCTATAGCACCAGAGACTGTTTAGTGTGTGTGCCAGTGCAAAAACAAAGTAACCAGGAGACATTCTGAGCTTAGCTATGTCAGTGCAGATCGCTCTTGGCATTATGGTTTTAGTGGTTATCACAACCTGTTGTCATATCATTTGCACAGGTTTAGCACTGTAAAGGGGCTAAAATGTATTATCAATACATAAATTTGTGTTTGGGTAGCAGATAATATCATGAATTTGAGTTTACATACAATGGTGTGTTATGTTTGTGTGCTGAAAGCAAAAGAGATTAGCATTTCGGGGCTAAAATGGGCTAATATGGTGAGCTAAGTGTTAGCGATTAGCATGCAAGGTTAACATCTGCGACCAGCGTAATCAGATCACTGACTTGACCATGAATGATTCATGGTTGGGGCCTTGTAAAATGTTATGTTAGTGTAGCAAAAACCCCAGCAGTCTAATTTGTCTTATAGTTTTTACTGCAAAAAGCATTTATGTAACCTATTTAAGAATATAAGTTAATAAAATGCCACAAGGCACACAGTAGACCTGCCTGTAAAATTAAGCTAGGTAGGTGGATAAAAAAGTTTATCAGGCAGCCGAGATCAACAAGAAAAGCAAAGCTACGTAAAGAAAACAATGCAGTAAAGAGATAATAAGAGGTTGTCAACCTGTGTAACACTTACTGAGAGAATTGAGAGGTTTTATTGTGGTATATGTTAATGTTTTTTGTAGTTTTATAGAGAAAATGTTATTCAATTTAGATGCATTTACATGTGTGTTTTCTCTAATTGTGTTCACAGTGGATACGATGAAGTATTCTGAGAAGTTCAAAGCAGAACGTCAAGTTGAGGTAATTACAGTCCATTTCACAGAGCTGAGTACATTAAGTGTTGCTGACGATTGTCACAAATTGGGTTTTACACATGTAACCCGTGTAATTAAATGTGTTGCACCAGAGCAAGTGTTTCAGTCTGAGCCAGTAACAATAGAAAACTAGACACTGTGGCTTAATTGGGATGCAGCCTATAATTTGGGGACATACTGGCCATGAACGGCTAGCATAATTTTGATGACTGCAGTCAGCAGCACTCTGGAAGTCCTGTCTGCACAGCGAGGCCACAGGATTCACTTACCCTTAGCTAGCTTGCTAAGAGGACACAACACCTTAGTGCACCTCCTGACCTTCTGGTATTCTTCATGCAGGATGGAAATAAAAGCAGTGTAATGCTAGAATTTGTAGGATTTGTAGGTGTAAAGTAGGAAGTTCTGAACAATAAGGATGTGAGTCTCCTTCTCCTCCTTGATGTCAAATTTCAGGACAATCTCGGTATCCAGGGTATTATTAACATCATGTGCCTCACTGACCCAAGTTATGCATAGATCATACTCATCATAGCATCCATGTCCAGAGCAGTTATGCCATTTTATTACTTCAAGCCATCTTAAGCCACTTGCAAAGTCATCCTGATGAACCACACAACTGTTGGGCAGGTTGTTGATCAGTCTGTCGGTGAGGGCAGTTTTTCTATCCATTGGTGCCACCGATAACAATAATGTGCTGAATGTTTTTGGATGGTCACAGCTCGTAAAGACTAAAAACAGGTCAAGGGTACAGTGATTAGATGCAAACAAAGCATAAAAAAGAAAGTTGCAGCAGGAAATGTCAACTTGATTCCTCCATGGCTCCTGAGTTTTGGCAGAGCTAGCCACGTCCCTTTACCTCCCGTTGCTTCAAGTTAATGAGCCCTCCCACTCACCTTCTGGTAAATCAGCAGACAATTTGACATTTATTTACTAAAACCTTACAGTTATTGTTGAAAACTGACATTGAATAAACTTCTAGTAAGAATTAGCATAATCTTAAAAAGTGCCTCAGCTAAAAGATTGCACAAGTCAGATGAAGAGTGGATATTTTGTCCGAACCATGTAGAGTATTTGTGCCTGCATTCACATGAACTTCAACTACTGATGGGGGAAACAAAGCTGCTGTCTGAGGCACTGAATTACTATGAAGCATTTGTGTTGAAACCTGTTAAAACAGCCAAAAATGGGATGGGACAGATTTAGAGGTACGCACCAATATGAAATTTGCATGGTCAATAACATGCTAACTATCGGTTTATTGTGGCCGATACAAGGGCTGATCCCTCAAAATTGCAGAGTTGCCTTGCCAGTTGGAAGAACCTTTTCTTGATTCTCTGTTTCTCAGTTGACTTACTGCCCTACACCCTGTAAAATACACAGTTGACCACATGGCATGCAATTTAAGAACTCTGCACTTACTACCTAGAGTAAGTATCTTTTATGCAAGGCATTCTAGGAAAATTGACAAAGTGCAGCAAACCTACATATTTTACACTCCCAATGCTGGCACTACAGCTTTATTCATTATAGGCTAGCTTTTTAAAGTTACGGCCAGCTAGGTGCAACCAGATCATAATGTATACATGCAAGAGCCTCAGTGATGATACAGAATACTTTAAGAAAGAGAACAGCCATGGACCAGGCAGCACATGACCTATGAGGTACACATAAAAACACATTTATAAAATAAAAACATATTTTTTTAGGCTGCAGGGTCAAATGCATCGGTCTGAGGGGCTGAAAATTCTGACCCAGGGACTTCCCTTTAGGCAATACTGTTAAAATATTTAAAACATGTGAAGGGGAAATATATATTTTTAGATTTACAAGTTCACTTTCATAAAAAAACATCACTGTTTAGAGAACCTAGGATTGAGAATACATATTTTTTTTGTAAATTGGTATATCTTTATTAACCAGCATATACAAATCACATTAAAATAACATATGTTTGGGCTAATTAATGGTTAGCTAAAGTTTCTTTATTTTGTTTTTGGACTTTTTTGCCTTTATTTGATTGGACAATGAATGGAGACAGGAAACTGCGAGGCAGAAAAGGGAAATGACATGCCGCAAATGGTCTGACTGGCTGTGAAATGGAACTGGGGACCCACCACTCAGCATGTATGGAATCATACATCCAACTTTAGGTTGCCCCTTGGTGCAAATCTTTTACCATAAACTGGATAACAGTTTTGTGACAGTTTCCATCTTCTTCTTTATAAACCTGCCTCTGCTGCTGATATGATGAGATTTAGGTAATCTAGTAATGTTGGGAAAGATGAGGCATGGATTGTCGGTCTCAGACTCAAAGTTTACCAGAATTCAGCTAAGTCTTAGATACATGAAATTGGCCTCAACTAAGTCCCTCATAGGTCATTGAATTAACCCCTAAAAACTCACCGCTGTGTATCAAAGTTAAATATGATGGAAGCTGTTTCCATCAAAATAATCCCTTCCTGCCTTAAAATGATATAGATATACAGTAACTCCATTGCTTCCTTTAGAATGCATAGATCTTCATAATCCCAGCCTTTCTCTGCACTCACACCTCCCCACTCATGGCAGCCCAAGCTCACAGACTAAACTACGACTCTGCTCAGGCACTGCAACACTACTCTATGCTACAAAAAGGCACGTTGCGTAATTGTAATTCGTCCATACATGTTCAAACCAGAAGCTAATTCTGAGGAAGAATAATGATACAGAAATCTCCACCCTGCAAGTTGACAGTATGGGTTCCTTAAGTTTGTTATGTATGAAACCCAGGAAGTCTAAGTTGTTGGTTTTCAAACTGTCACCAGTACACTGCATTTTAAAGGTTGAACTACTCAGCCATAGTGTTGACTGCTCATTTTGCTTGTGATATGTCTCCTAGGTGATAAAAAAAATACCACATAGACACATGAACAAAAAAAACTTGATTTTCACTGTAAGGGGTCTTTAAATCTAATTAGTGTTTGTTTGTAGCTCGTTCATAGCAATTAACCATTAGCATAATGAGCACAAGTTTGTTTGTGTGTGTAAATCACGCTGGCTCTGGAGGAAGAGTGAGCAGTGCGTCAGCTGTGGGGGGCAAATGTTCATAGATGTCACATTTCTGCTTATGTTATTCTCCCTGCAGAACAAATGCTGTTTATGTTTCTGCTTCGTTCAACAGGTGTTTGATAAATTGCTCGTACTGTCTCCCTCACCGGCGGATTTTGTTGCACCTATAGAGATAACGAGCACTATTGTCGTCAACTTGAGTAAGAAATAACCTAAAGCCAGTTTCACCCTCGTGCTGTGTGTGCTCTGCTCTGTATATGTGTGAGGAGCCCTACCCTTCAGCAAACAGGCAGCGGCACAGAGAGCAGAGGTAAAAATCACCACTCAGGACTGCACTGTTTTTTTAGTCCACAGCATGTGCTGCACTAAATTCCACTATCAGAACAATGGCTATATATATATATTTACCTACTGGCCAATAATAAATCATGTCTCAATACGATTTTACAATCCAAAGATACAGGCACATTTGAATGAAATGATATGGGCTAAAATACAATCAATCCACATCTCATGCTTTCCTAACTGGACTTAACTGTGTTTTGGCCACCTGAGCCTGCTGGTGTGCCTCCCATGTCTCTGAGTCTAGGTCTACAGCATGAGAATTTTGCTCCACAAACAAATGACAATTGAATGTTAAAAAATATTTGGAGGCAGCACAGAGTCACTCTGACCTCAGACACTGAGATTAGCCATTGCCTGGAATTGCGATGCACCGACTCTAATTATCCTTAGTAAAGAGCGATGCACAAAACATTCAGGTATCAGCTTTTCCTCTTCAGCTGGTGCTGGTACTCCCACTTTTGCTGATTAAAATGACTAATGATGCCAGCAGCAGATCATATCAACTTGTGTTAATTAATGGTAATTCTGGGAGTAAGTTGATAACAGGCCAATAGTAAACTGATCTGTTGCCTGGCTAATGCGCTCTCTGCAGCGAGATCATTTGCGATGGCAAAACCTGCACTCAGTTAGCACCATTCCACTTCGCAATCAGAGTGGAATGGGTATTTCTTAAGTTTGACCAACTCTAGCAGATTGATATGTCATCCCTCTTGCTGATCATAAAACATTCATTTCTGCAGTGGAATGCTCCCAGTTAATCTTTCATTCATGTCTTATCAGTGATTTAAGATTAGAATTTAATATTTTGGATAGCTTTGGAAAATTTGTGCACCAGATTAAGTAGTCCACAGGCTTTATTTCAGTTTGTAAGATACATATGTAATGTACCTTTACCTACATATGAGTTTCACACTGAACTCTATATTGGCAGATAGTCAATATTAAACATCTTGGATTGGGATGAAGGTCAAAGTCTGTCATTCAGGTGAATTCAGATACACATTACTCTATGATCTCAAGAAACTTTATTCATGTAGGTGTTTTGTAAAATAAAGGCTTTAGTTCCAACCAAGCATATACTCCAACACATGTCTGAAAAACATCTGACTATGACACATCCTTTTTTGGCCCTTTGCGGAGTCTATGTGAAGTGTAACGACTTAGAGAGAGAGAAGAGATCCAGATATGATTACTGCTGTCAGTATTCAGTAAGCCTTAACCCGCCTGGCTGCTCTCTTCTCAGCAGGGAGGACACACCATTGTCTTGTTCACACTTTTATGCCTTACTGCGTTCATTGAAATGTTTATACTGTTGTGTCATCCTCATTCCATTGGTTTATTAAGACAAATGCTAGACTCCAGATCCCACACAATTATTGCATTAACCAAATTAAACAAGATGTTTAGGCGTAATACTGTAGTACAAAACGTAACCTGCATTTGTTAATAATCCAAAGTGGCAAGGGTGTCGTTCCCACCCTCTGTGCAGTCAAGCTACTGAGCCAGGAAAAACAATGAATGCCTACGGTTAAATGTCTCTTTGGCTGCTTGTGATCACCAGAAACTTTTATCTGTGCAGTTTCAACCAACTAAAGCTAATGTTCTGGTGTGTTAATAATTTAAAAACATATCCTGCTGAAAAAATAATCAGCTAATGTAAGGTGTTTTAAAAGCATACAATCTCGTAAACATGAAATTTGTTTACTGTTGACTGTGTGGGAAACCATGGAAATTAGCATCCTGCCAGGAAATGGGGTTTCAGAAAACATACCTGACCCAAGGATATTTGATAAATCTGCACTTTTTTTTTTCCATTTGAGACTAATATAGGACACTGTGTGAGTCATATGCCAGCACCTCAGATCGGCTTTAGAAGTTGGAAAGCAGGCAGGATGAAATAGAATTAATTCTGCAAGCCTATAATAGGGAAGACATTAAATTGAGTCAAAGAGTTGTGAAATGATAAATGGTTGTTTCAATTTGAATACATTTACACAGAGGTAAAGCCTCAAATGGAGAGTGAAATTTGTTCAAGTCCTCCCTTTACTTTCATACCTTGAAGTGGCAGAATGGTGTGGCTAATATTTGGAGGCCTACAGCAGTAAATTATTTTAAGTCCATAGTGTGGGATTTCAACCATAGACCTATATTTGAAGATCTTGCTATGGTCTCTTTCTGCTTCCTGGTTAAACTGAGAGGAAACGTGTCTGTGCTTTGAGCACTGTGTGAGCAGTGAGAATGAATTTGGATAGCTGTCAAGTCTGAGATAGTCACATTGTGCCGTAACAGCAAAACAGGATTCAGGAGAGAAGCCACTGAAAAGCCCTCTGTCAGACCTTTTAGTGACAGAACCGCGCCCAAACTGACAGGGACCAGGCATCCAACTAATCACCGCTGCAACACCCTCTGATAATGCTTAGGTGACACTCAGTCCCAATTACCTAAACAGATAATGATCCAATGAAACAAAACATGTGTTTTTCCTCCTATTAAAAAAAAAAACAAGGATATACGTCCCTTCTTGTGCCAAATAAGTTTTGTCATCCAAGAGTTCAGGAAACTAATTCTTTAGGGATTTCATAAATATGATTAATGACTAAAAATAAATTGTTTTAATTGTTGAATTCTAATCCAACAATTAGAACACACTGCAATAATTGGGTATCATATTTATCCATACAAACTGTCCTCATGAATATGATGAAATATGTTATAGAAAATGTCCAAAATATATCAACAAATTCTGTATTGCAACAAAGACTTGGACCCAATATAACCCTAACTATGAACTTGATGGATAAAGTTGTTCCTGTCACACAATGCCACACTGTGTAAGCTATGTGCCATTAGAGAGCTATCTCTGCCCCATTTATATTTCACTCAGAAAGCAGAAACTAGCAGGCTAGGCTGACCAGATAGATAGTTGGAAGCTAGATAACTTCTTCACACTAGACGTGTTCTTGCTCGTATTATTTCAACGCCCGCTGTGTCAGCAGCAGCTCCTGCACACTCTGTGCTGTTCATCCCACATTATACATGTTCCTCTCCTGGGTCCAGTTGCAGGGATGGAAAATATCCACACTGTCAAAATTCATAGCAGTGGGTAGTCTTGTAAACACAGCATGCCGCACGCCACTCTGTGACTCGACATGGAAAAAACTAATGTGTGGAGTCACAGAGTAGCATAGGTGCTGTTACTTGTAAAAGGGTCGAGTTAGTAGTGAAATAGTTGTGACAGATGCTCGGAGGGCTGCTGGGATTGTTAAAAGCTTGCTAATTGTGATCTGCACAAGCTTAGTGAAAACCAAACAAGTCACCTGGAACACAAACCATGACAGCTGGTGAGACTTTGTAAAGTTCTGAGCTGCCTTTAAAAGGTAATTTCTTTAACATGCATTTTCTCTCTTACACATAGTTCATTTAGATACTGGTGAATAGGAAAGACAAACTGCCTTGATAATTAATGCAGACTGAGGGTAAAATAAAAGTTAAAAATTGTGCATAACAAACACAATTCAAATCATCCATTGATAGCTAAAATTACAATCGTTGCAGTGGATATAACACTTGGTTGCACTAGTAATGAGTGCACTTAACTTTTGTGCATTTCTTTTTTTTTCCAATTACATTTGCTCGCCTAAGGCTCCACTACACTCACATTAATCTGGCTGTTGGCTGAACCAATCACTGAGCGAGTATTCAGGACGATTTAGGGGCAGTGGCATCATCAGAGTTGTAGAAATGACTGAAAATGAGTGAAATGACTTTGTTCTGACCCGGTTGTACTTGGGGTTAATTATGATGTGCTTAAAAAGGGGGACAGGTTTGTTTGAGTCCAGCAGGAGCTGCAGATGAGAGTGAAGTGCTTCGCGTCCCACAGAGAAGGCGCTGCAATTTTCTCTCGTCTTAATTTTTCACTCAAGAGGGAGGAGCCCTTTTGTATCCTTTGGCGCAGCACACAACTGGTTTTAAATCCTCACAAGAACTTTAAATAGAACATTTCTTACTGTTTTCTGTTGCATAATTATCTCAACAAACTGTGTACAGATCTCGCTGCTGTGGGAACCAAGACTGTTAAAAGTAAGCCACGGCACAGAGTCAAAAATAGCAACAAGGAGCATTATTCATGACGTTAAAAGTGTCAGCACACATGTTTTTTTTTACGTTAAGATTATTCACTTGTTGAAAATGTAAACAGCAAATTTCCTCTGCGAAAAGCGATGTTCAGGCAATGACTGGACCACTGGTTTCTGCCGCTGCAGCCTCGTCAGCCTGACAAGCATAAGCAGAGCAAACATGTATTGTAGGTTATGAACAGTGACGTCTCTCTAATTGGCTGGGTGCTGTGTGTCCTGATTTACAAGTGTATCGGAGCTGCTTTCTCATGCCATGCACATTAAAAACAATTGGACATGGCTCTTGCCCTCCAGCTTGCTCACAATTACTACAGTTCAATCTCCTGTCAGTGTGTGTCTGTGTGTGTGAGAGACAGAAACAGAGATGGAATTTCTACACCCACTTCTAGAATTCATATAAAAAATATTTGTTGCAGAGTATTGCAGAGTATTAAAAAAAGACAAAATGTCACATCTGTCTAGTTTTGTAAAATGCATTGAGAGTGTTGTATCATTCAATTAGATATTAAGCTGGTGCATTAAGGAGAGAGCAGCATCTTTTGTTGTTGCTGTTCAAAATTATCTATCTATCTATCTATCTATCTATCTATCTATCTATCTATCTATCTATCTATCTATCTATCTATCTATATTGCAGCTAAAACAAAAGCCAAATATGTAAATCAGAAGTAAAACTTAAGTAAACACAAATTTTCCCAAGTGATAATGCATTATTTAGTTAGAAATGCACTTTCAACATAAATTATAAAAATATATAAACAACAGAGATTACTCTTTTTGTGTCTGGCACACAGCTGTTTTTTTGTCTGTTTCTCTTAAAACTGAGCACCACAAAGAAGGTTTGAATTAAAACAGGACGCAAAAGCTGAAGATATTATCTTGTAATTACAACATCATGAGTATTCCAAAACACTGCATGGAAGCCATTTATTCATGGACGTAAGTACAGCTGAAAAGCCTATAATCCCAATTATAAGACAGCAAACAATATGTGTTCAGCCTGGAGTCATTCCCTGCTGTTGCTAACTATACTGTGAGCTAAAGTGAGACACCATTAGGTGAGCTATTTCTTGTAATGAATGGATTACATTACTTACAACATGGTGGGAGCAAAAATATTCAAATTCAAAACAGATTTGCGCATTTTCTGCATTAAGATTATCAAAAAAATAAGTACATGTACGTATTACATCAGAATTATACGTGTACTTAACAGTTGTTTAGACTGAAGATACTTTTAAAAAAAAGATTTATTATTGGGTTTTTGTGCCTTTATTAGAGAGGACAGTGGATAGAGTCGGAAACAGGAGAGAGTGGGGAAGGACATGTGGCAAATGGCCGAGGTCGGACTTGAACCCGGCAAGTCCGCTACACCTCTGCACGTGGGACGCACGACATAACCGCTAGGCTATCGGCGCGCCCCTGAAGATACATTTTTAAGCATGCCACTATGGTTTCTTGACAAACAGTCAGATGGATTGAACAGAAATCTGGGAGACATTCATGTATTCTGGGTCAAAATGTCCATCTGTCACTTGAGTTTCTGACAGAATAGCTCTAAATAATTCAGTTATAATGTCTTTAGTTTAATACTATCACGAAATGCTATGATGCAAATATAAGATTAATAACATTTCTAACAGTTTTAAGATACACAATGTTTAGATTAATAACATTGTTATTAATCTTAACAACGTTTAGATTAATAACATTTCTAACAGTTTTAAGATACACAATGTTTAGACTTCAGATAAAGTTAGCAATTTCTTGCATGAAAAAGGTCACTGCTAAGTTCTCAGGCCTCAAGTTGAAGCTCAAGCTTCCTACCATCCCAACAAGACTTTTAAGTTATTTCTCTTTAATTTTGTATTTTAGTTAAGAATAAATTCTTGAAGGTATGTTCTGTGGCAACTTTTTCCCCTAATTGTAGTATTCAGGTGGCAAATGTTATGGGCAATACAAGAAAAAGTGGAGACCTTTCTGATAAAAGGAAAGAGTTCTAACTCTGCAGGCTAACTGCAGTTGTTAATCTAAAGGAAAGCCCAAATTCATAACTCAAAACAGCTGTAGTGACATCAATACCCGCTCCATTCAACCATTCATGTGGTTTTCCGTTCCATAGTACAACTAGTTTAATGTAAATACCCTTTGCATTTATAACATGCCAGCAAAAATATTCATTTACTGGAAACAACAAAGCAGTGATTTACTGAAATGATCAAACAACATACAAAAGCCACAGAGAATATCAAGAGATATAATTCAGAGTAAACGACAGACAGGACCATAATGATTTGCAGTACTTTTGCAGTACTGTACTTTTAAACACTATTGCCTTGAGCTAATGGTTTATTGCAATCCACTTTTCTTTCCATGTTTTTCACACAACAGAGTTTGTGCACTATAGTTTCAATTTCTGCTTTGAAGAAAACAAATCCAACCGAAGCATGAAGAGTTCAAGTAGCAGCATAGTTTTGTCAGTCAAATGCAATTATCACTTGTCTCATAGGCACAGTTGCTACATGCTGCTTAATACATTTTAACTACCATGGCGTAGCACTAAAACTCCTGTTTTGTGTCAAGGAGAAGCTCTCGTGACAATCGGTCAAAATATTAAACAAAAGTTGTGGTTTCTGCCATGGTCGTTCCATTGACAATTATGAGTGATGCCAGAAAACTTTCTCAACTACATCCTCAAGCATCCAAAAATAATCCAAAACAATGTGTGAATAGACAAAAAAGCTGAAATGAATCACTGAGTATGTAGGCTACGTAATGGAAACGGTCCTAGTATACAGAACATAGAGCAGATGGTCACTCTGTGTAATGACAGAAAACAAGCTTCAGAAAAAATTTAAATGCAAAGTAGGTCAAAATTCTTTTGAGACACATTTACCACAATGCCTTCAGAAATTTCACGTTTGAAATTTTTCAAAAGAAAGTGATCTGCTGTGTACAAAAAGAGAAACAAATTGCGACAAACATGTTAAAACCACTTGACAAAGTCCGCTTTCCCCAAAGTTCTTAAAAGCTTTTTTTCTGCAAAATTGTTGCGTGTGTGTAAATATTATTTTGTAAAGACTGAATTAGGGTTTACATCTGTATTGGCTAGCTAGGATTCTGTGTGGCTGTGTTTTTAGTTTTCTTTCTTCTCTTCAAGAGTAGAGGATTAGTTGAGTCTTCAATAGTTTTGATTTTTATTTGATCATAGTCCACTCTCATTGTTTGCAGGGCATTTGTCATTTCCTCCTAGCAAAAAAGCAAAACAAAACACTTTTATTAAAACCAACTGAGGTGAACCATATTGTAATATTTTGCATCTGGATTCCTAGATGAAAACCCATAAAAAAGAGCAACAAAACTGGCCCTCCACCATCAAAGCCTCTCCATCTCAATAAACAAGCAGTAAAAAAGTGACACGCATGAGGAGCACCGACACGTACCTTCACCTTCTCCCAAACATCTTGTTCCTCGTGCAGCACGCGGCTGGTGTGAAGAGGCGTTTGTGGGACCTCCACTGACTGCTGCAGCGGACAGAAAATATGGATTAATGTTTACCAAAACCCACATCTTTCTTAACCGGCAGTTGCTTAAGAAGACTCAGGCCTACAGAGAGACTCTTACATTGATCCATGGATGGTTTATGAACTCATTGATGCTCATTCTCTGGGTGGGCTCAGTTTTCAGTAGGTGACAGATGAGCTGTTTGGCTGCAACAGGAAGTGATCATTATTAAATGTTCATGTCTCCAGCATCATGAGCCATATGTGTTGGAGTCACAAAGTAGCTTCAATTGCACAGGTCAGTTTTTGTTTCTAGACATAGTCATGATCAACATGTAGCTCCGACGGGAGCGCCCCCGATCTCATTTGCATATCTATTTTTTAATGCGGTAGAATTGCAACCAAATAAGATAGAGCAATAATTATTTTTGCATATAAACCCCGAGGAGTTACACTTTCATATCACACATCCAACGTGTCCCAGAGTGCTGTTTCCTTCCACTAATGTGTTTGCAGATATCGAGTATAAAGCGCACACAACAAAAACATTATAATCTAGACCGCGGGTGTTCACAGCGCTAAGTTCCGATGTCGGAATACACTTCACATTGTTTCCACCAACGACAAGAACTAGCACCAGGTTGGTGGAAACAAAGCTCCAAACTAGCACTAACTCCGAACGAGAAGTAGTGCTAGTTCGAAGCTTTGTTGGTTCAAACTCCGTTCCTCCTAAGAACCGGTTTGCGTTTCCACTGGCCAGGAGCCAAGTTGGAGCCACGCTATTACGTCACCAGAAGCCGTCTAAGCTTGTATCGATTACATAGCGGTCAAACAAACGCAATAAGTTGATAATATCTATGTTTATCTTCATAAAGATGAACATCTTTATGAAGATAAACATCTTTATAAAGATGTTTATAAGGTCCGCAGAGGTCCGCGTTGTCCACCGCCGGCACTTCCGCATATCCGTGACACAATTGTACCGGATTTCAGCGCAACAGTGTGTGTGTGCAAAACTTCCGTGTGTCCCGGGATTCATTCCAATACATCTGATCAGACCAGGGACATCCTGGAGAAAAAGGACACATATTATCACTTAAGTGTCCCTTTGATCCCCTTCTGATCAGCGGCGCTTGTGTGTCCCTCTGCACAGCTGATTGCCGGTCACGATAACCCCGCCCCCAGCTCCCGACACACTCGGTTCTTGGCTCTGGCCCAGCAAAGAGTTGGTGCTTGCTAAGCACCAGTTTTTAGCATCTGGAGCCGGTGCTTAGGCGGTGGAAACACAAAGAACTGGTGCTTAGTGAGGCACTAGCTCCAAACCAGCACTAGCACCAGGTCGGTGGAAACATGGTACCAGAAAGCCACCAGGGCAACAGAAAACCACGCGGTTCCAGAGACCAAGAGGGGGCAACAACCAATACCCCCATGGTGCCAAGGACAAGCCCAGGGGCAACGGGGCATGAGGGCCCACCCGCCAAATAGTCAATGTTGTGGAAGCTGGTACTTTCATCTGCTAAATGTGAGGTTGAATACTGAAGAAATGTCAATAAAAAGCAATCTTGCAAAATTCTTTGTACCATCAAGGTGATGCAGGGCCATGTTAAGTAAGATGCTTATGGCATCCTCAACACCCTTGACTACCAAAATTTCCTCCTTTAATATCACTCTCAAAAGTTTTCACTACTAGAGAAGTAAGTGCCTCAGGCCTATAGTCACTGACAGATTATTCTGCTTTAATCTTAGGCACAGGTACAATCACTAAATGGGGCAGTGGTGGCACAATGGTTAAGTGTCTGGGCTACTAATCAGAAGATCAGAGGATCAAACCCCAATGTGGCCACTGTTGGGCCCTTGAGCAAGGCCCTTAACTCTTCCTGCTCCAGGGGTGCCGTACCATGGTTGACTCTGCACTCGGACCCCAACTGGGATATGCGAAAACATTTCACAATACTGTAAAAAAAATTTAAAAAAAGTATTTGTGACAAATAATACTCCTGGTCTTAACCCTCTTCACATCTGGTTGTTTCAGTGTCTGTACCTTTAAGTCCAATAGAATAGCTGCTGCCCACAACAGGTTCCTGTGCATCTACTCTGTTCATTGAGGCCGCTTTTCCACCGAGCTGGTGCTAGTGCTAGTTCGGAGCCAGTGCCTGACGAAGCACCGGTTCTTTGTGTTTCCACTGCGTAAGGTGCTAAAAACTGGTGTTTAGCAAGCACCAACTCTTTGCTGGGCCAGAGCTAAGCACCAAGTACGTCAGGGGCTGGGGGCGGGGTTATCGTGACCAGCGATCAATGGTGGAAAGGGACACGCAGACTCGCAGACCACAGTGGACCTCAGCGGACCTCAGTGGACCTTATAATCACCCGCGGAGGTCCGCGGATGATTATACAGATGTTCATCTTTATAAAGATAATAGATATTACACACATAGATATTATCATCAACTTATTGCGTTTGTTTAACCGCTATGTAATCGATATAAGCGTAGACGGTTTATGGTGACGCAATGGCGTGGCTCCAACTTGGCTCCTGGCCAATGGAAAAGCAAACCGGTTCTTAGGAGGAACAGGATTTGAAACAACTAAGCACCGAACTAGCACTAGCACCTGGTGCTTCTGGTGGAAAAGGCCTATGAGTGGCAGAGAGAAGCACAGAGGGTTAGGAGGAGCCAGCCAGAGGCGATGCTTATGCTGTTGTGACATTACAACAGGCTGCAGACCTGAATGGCACCATTTAGAGACACACTTTCTGATAAATGGAGAAAGGAAAAACCTTAGGGGATGGTCTTTTCTCATATGTTGTGGGACATTTTGCATAATATTACATCTTTCAGTTCCTTCTTCCCTGTGGTGGTTAGCACTGTCACCTCACAGTTAGAAGGTCCCTGGTTCGAATATCTGGGTCAGGGCCTTTCTGTGTCCAGTTTGCATGTTTTCCCTGTGTCTGTGTGGGTTCCCTCCTGAACCTCTGGCTCCCTTCCACAGTTCAAAGACATGCTTGTTAGGTTAATTAATTTGACTTTAGGTGTGAGTGTGAGCACATCTCTTTGTATTTGCCCTGTGATGGACTGTCCACATGTCCAGGGTGTACCCTGCCTTTTGCTCTATGACAGCTGGGAAAGGTTTCTGATTGGATTGTAGGTCCTGCTCATTGAGCTATGGCTTAGTCAAGGCAATAAAACTGGCACCCCTGTATTCTGATAGGAACATGGAATTCACTTGAATCTGAAGAAAGGGGCATCCACCATTGGCCTTGTCTTGTTAACTTTTGGAGCACTTAGCTGCCCTATTTCTGTCCCGTTTTCTCACTTATACTACACTTGGTGCCCTGCTCCTTTTCCTACGGAATAACTGTGCTAAATAGTCTCTTTAGGGAACCCTGATGTTGGATCCACAACACCTGAGTTCCGAAGTAGGACTCTTGGCAATACTCTTGATTCTTAAAAATTGACCAAAAAAAAGTGTCAGAATGAGGAGAAAGCCAGTTAGTCTAAGGGGACCCATTGTTGTTTCAATCTAGTGCAGTCAAATAATACAATATTTGAACAGTTAGTGCCCACCAAACGTGGTTCAATGAAGAACATCTGGAGAACTGGCAACAGGATTGTGGCTAAAGGATCATTGAACATTTGACAACATTGATTGTGGGGAACTGGCCGTGTGAAGCTACTAATCCACAAACTGCTGCAAACCTTAATGCTGGCTATGAGAGAAAGGTGTCGGAGCGCACAGTGCATCGCACCTTGCGCTGAATGTGTTTCATGGAGCAATGAAACCTGGTCTAGTCTGATCAATCTTGCTTTCTTTACCTGATGTGAACGGTCGGGTACATGTGTGTTGTTTACCTAGGAAAAAGATGGCAGTGGATGCGCTCTGGAAAAAAGTAGGGCTGGTTCAGAATATTCGAATATCCGAATATTTGTTCGTTGTGGTGGTATTCGAATAGTAATTTTGACATTCGAATAGTCGTGTGCGCCTCTGCTGCGCGC